>KL267455.1:148124-172174 GCA_000699545.1 Podiceps cristatus
AAAGTATATAGATAAATATAATAAAGTAGCAAGGATTCTGCAGGCTTATACTTTTTTAGAGGGTTTAAAGTTGATTCTAAAACTCACATTGCCACCTCTTGTACGATCCAGTTTCCAGTTTAGCCCTTCAGCAGCACAGCTCTGAGGAGTCCTCGGCGTGGACCTGAGAGGTCTCAGTAGAAGGGGCTGCATGTGCCCCGTCTAAAGATGGAGCAAGCATATTAATCAGGTGGCATTTGCAAGCGGAGTGCCACTATCAGCAGTTTATTCTTGCTTTAAAAATAACTTAAGCTAGAGGAAATATTAACTTTTGAATGTGAATGTACTTTCTTTGAAAAAGCGTTCTGGTTTTGACCCTTCTTGGGGGACTATGTAAGTTTGTGTGTTAATGCCTGTTTATTGTGACTTTATGGTTAAGCGCATGTGAGGATTTAGGACTGCACACACATTACTAAGTGAACCCAGACTTGCCAAATGTGAATGCACGTCAGCTGCATTAGTATACCAAATACGTGAACGCAAAATAGGCATTTGTTTGTATTTGTTTCTTCTTTTCCCAGGAAGGATTTGTTGAAGATGAATAAGAACAGAACCTAGGCTATAAAAACACACCAAGGTTCTGGGTTCAGTGTAAGATGGTTTGTGGTGGTGTGTTTTGTGGTGGTGGTGGTTTGTGTTTTGTTTTTTTCTTGGTTTGTTGTTGTTTGGGGTTTTTTGTTTGTTTGTTTGTTTGTTTTTTAATGAGGGCAGAAAAGACTATAATTACTGTATGTGCAAACACACAAAGCACATATTTTGACATAAATACATCAATACAATAGGTATCTATGTAGATACAAAATCTTTACAAAATAGATATGCGTATGCATGAATGAATGTATACAGAGTTCTGATGGGTGACTGAACTCTGCCGTGGGTTGTCTGGAGAGGCTGTGGAGCCTCCATCGCCGGAGCTGTGCCCACTCTGGGTCACGCTGCTGGGGCAGGGGGGTGGGCCACACGACCTCCAGAGGTCCCTTCCCACCTCAACCATTTTGTGATCCTGTAAAATTCTCATATATGAGGAAAAATACATGCTTTAGTAGGGGAGATAAGTTTTTAAAATGTCTTGTGTATTTTCCCTATAATGAAAGTGGTGTTTTACACTTGGTTTCTTGATAACGTTTTGATTTTAAACATCATTTTTCATAGAACTTGTATGACTGGGCACTGAAAATAAAGATGTGCAAAAATTAAGTAGACTCTTATGCTGCAGAAGAAATGAATTATCTAAAAATTAAAACACCTGAAAAAAATGTCGCATTCTAAAAACAAAACCCCAAGCAAACGGTGCCAGCTATAGAAAGGGTGAGCATATATAATCCAGTTTCCCGAAAAATCATAATTTTCCAAGGATTCAAAGTTGAACAGCCTAATAAGGAGATCATACAGAAACAAGTATTAAACATTTCACAGGAAGGCATTTTTCAGACCTTGGTTGGAAGACTTTCAACTCAACAGTTGCTTTAATCAGTTTAGTCAATTATATTCAGGGGAACCACTTCAAAAGCACAAGAAAATTTCATGTTATGCCTTATAAGTGATGAATAACTTCTAGTCTCTGTTCCCTTCTTAAGCCCATACAAAAAAGATGAAAAGATTAGCACTTCCCCATAGCACCTTCGCTTTCCAGGATTGCCTTGAAAGCAGCGGGGGAAGCACGGTAGATTTTAAAAGGAAAGAGGCTATTGTGCGGGAATTAATTGATGGCCTTGTTTTGACTGTGTGATAGCAGCAGAAGTAATGAGTATAGACCTTGTTTCAGCATTTTGCTTTCCAACACGTGGCAGAAAAGTCAGCAAGCTGAATCCTAGCAGGTAAATTCTTTTTTTGGAAGCAGGCAGGCTTTCTGAAGCAAGCGGGTAAACACCTCTCTCAGGCGATCTTTTCTTCTTTCTAATAGGCACTTTTCCTTTCAGGCAATCAAATCCTTTTCCACTCTGTACACAAGCTCCTTCCTTTCAGGCAGGTAAACTTTTTCCTTCCCTCCCTTATTTCCCCCCTGGTAAGCAAACATAACCTAAAAGAAAAGGACAGATTAAAGCTGTTTGCCCATAAAACTCTGCCACCTTCCTATAGTAGGAATTTGTCTTGTGACCTACTTCCTTAACGCTGTTTGCTATTGAGCAAGGACAAAACCCAAATGTCATTTCATGACATAATCCACTGTCAAAATTGGCACTAGCCAGCAGGCCTGCTGGTGGTCGCTCACAGATAACAACTGTGGAGCAGGCATAGAAAATGAATTTTTCCACAGACTATGGTAAGTCAGGGTTGAAGAGTATTGGGAAAGAAGGGTGGGAGAACTTGGGCTGCCTCTGTCAAGTCTCATATATTCTTGAGACTTAAGTTTTCAGTACTTGTCAATGACTTGTCAAGCTGGCATTCTTCAAAAACACGCTGTTAATTGGTGTCACTTAAACACGCTATGTGTATTTTTTACAGTACCGGTTTTATTATTTACCCTCTCTCCAATAACAATATTAATAAAGGTATATATACTGGCTTTGTGAAGTGATGGTTGTAAGTGCAGTTAAGTTTCTGAGTAGTAACTCATGCTTTGGCACCATCACGTTTAAAAAAGTGTAATATTTAAGTGTTAATGTCTGGAATTCTAAAAATAACATTCCTTTTGTAGACTAATATCCAACCTTTGGTTGAGATCACAGTTTACAGGATTATTCTTTGTAGAGTCCTTAAACACATACATCCTTCTGTTTATAAAATATATTGTGTAGTAGCAGTAGAAGAAAAACTATCTCTCCCAGTATTATGCCAAGCGAGAGCTCCTTGCAATATCAAAAGCTTTGCAAGCTGATTTTACGAGACTTTGTTCTAAATCGTTCCAGGATAGTACAGAAAGGTGTCTGTGTGTTTAGAACCACTGAAAGAAGGCTAAGCTAAGACACTTACGTTGGCACCCGTTGCAGGAGTCTAAAAAATAAATGCAAATATCTGAACTCAGCTTTGAAATTTGTATCACTTGGGGTGAAATTCTCTATTCATTAATATTTTGTATTTTAATACGAGAAAGAAGACAACTTTTTTTTTTTAAACTCAGCAACATTGTTTTGTAGGCATTTGAAGTATTCTTTAGGCTATTTATTAACATTTGTTCCTGAAAGCTCCTTTTTCTACGAATCGTGTAAATGCTTCTGATTTCATAGGCACAACCAGCTGAACAGATATTCCCTTGATAGGAGATACATGCCCTATCTCATCTGCAGACGTTGATAGATGTCACTTAGTATCATGTCTCCATTTTCTCATTCACGCAAAAAGAGCACAAAAATTAATTTGCTTTTTGGCCTCCTTGACTGGCATCTTCTTTACAGCTCTGCACCTCATCTTTTTAATATTTCAGCGTGCCTAATTTAACATGCACGGTGTCTGTAGGGTACTTCCCTGCGCTGCGCAGATGGGAGAGGTGCCAGCACCGATGGGCGTGATTGGGTTTGTGCAGATGTCATGATTATCGTCGCTGCAGTGCTGCAGAGGCCAGCGAGGCAGCTGTGTAAAGGCCCTGGGTAACTACTTGGTTGTCAGCGACACAGCAGAATGTTTTCGCTGTACCTTTGAGCGCATGCAAGATGTACATTTCCTTGAAGAATACCATACATATTTAATTGAGCTCCTTGCACACTGAGTCTGACATGTCGTATCGGTTTTTAGTCAGTGCCCTCGCACAAAACTCAGATGTTAGTTCTGATTTTTCCTTTGCATTTTATTCTTGTGCAATAACTGCCTATTGCTTTTAGTCATGTGCTGCAACATTTGCTATTGATGCAACAGGTGAAAATAAACAATGCTATGGCTTTTGCAGATGTTAGATAATGTCTCATGTGGGCCTGGTACCTGGAGATAATTACACGTTTTATTATATTTATGCTGCCCATTTTATTTCCTGTCACCTGGGGAATAATTATATGCTACCTACATGCCTTTTCATACTGTTTTATCAACTATTTCTTTTATTTACGTACAATGGAACTGCTGGGACCAGTACGTTTTTATTTCCTCCATTTATCAAAATATTTAACTAGCATACTCCAAGGTGAGTCATCATTAAGTAATGGTTCAGGGCACTGCTGATGTTAAGCCTAAATCATTATAGTTGTTTCTCTTGCTCCAAACCCCCCAAATCTCCCTCCTGGCAGTGCAAAAACCTTGACAGCTATGGGCTTAGGTCACACCATTTAGTATCAAGGAACTGTCAGATCTTGTTTTCTTTTTGCTATTCTGCTCATTAGTCAAAGCAGGTTCTTTGCTGCAGCAGGTCTGCATGCTGCAGCCTAACCCAGTACGTCCTCGGGAGTGTGATTCCAGGATGATCCACCATACAGGGTGAAAATGTCAGTGCTCTGTCAAGTAACTGTGTTAAAAAAGCAGCCTTCAATTTCTTTTAGGCTTTTTTTTTTTTTTTTTTTTTTTTTGGGTAATGTACCTTGAGGAATTGGGGTTTTTCCCCAACCCGAATATGCACGTAGCAATGCACTCAACGGATGGCCAGTACTTGACAGTATGTTGTTTGTGGATGACTTCAACGAATCGAAGATTCATCCATAATTAAAAGGTAAACTGAGAATTTCAGCTATCGAAAAAACATTTTTTCCGTTTCCCTCATAACCTATTTGTAAAATATATGAGGAGTTGAACTATAGTGTTTTATTGTAACTTATGTAGTTGCCAGATATTACAAACACTGCATTACGTTGCTGAAACTTGTCATTCTTCCACAGAGAAAGTACACACCTGTTACATTTTAATTTTTGTTACATAAAAGAGTGAACAGATTTTTGGGGTGTAGATAGGTAGATGTATTTTTGCATACAAAAAAGGGCATTGCAATGCACACAGACATGCTAGGAAAGACCAGAACTAAAATCCGCTATTCAGACTGCATTCAGAATCAGCCTCCGATGCATATTAATTGTGAATGCAGCATACTGTTTTTCCTCTTGACCCTTGACTCATTCAGAACACAGAATGGACTACAGAAAACTGAGCATGAAATAGAAAACTGAATTCACAGATGTTCACTCATTTGTGTTTCTTCATGATTCATCCCAATCCTTCTCTAAAGCACTTATAAGCACCTGAGCAGCCCTAGAGGGACAATGTGACCGAATGCTCACAACGTGCTTATTCCAGCTTTCCTTCATCTTTCAGACCCTGGGCAGTTGTTCGAGAGGCCATGGTGGAGCTTTGGCAGTGCTTCCTGGGTGCTAGTTGGGAGGATTTCGGCTGCGTCCCACCGCCGGCACTCGGCAGCAGCAGCATTGCTTTCCCTTTTGTGCCTTCTCTCGCGGTGTGGGTCAGGATGCTCCAAAGACATCGCTCGTTTCTGTCATCGTAGTTCTCTGGTAAGGAAGGGTCTCCTAATTTATCAGTGAGGAACTTAGGCGAGCAACCTCAAGGGCAGAACAGCTCATTTTAGGGTTTCAAGTTGAAAAACTGTTTTTTCCTATTATTATTTTATTTTGGTAAATTCTAGAATAGTTGGAGCTGCTAATCTTACCTCATGGTGGGCATCTTGGATCAGATGAATACCCTGTTAGCGATCATTATGAGAAGATGACTGAATGAAATGGAAGTGGAAGGGGCAGTGTAGGAGTCTGCTTACAGAGAACCATCGCCTCTCTTGCAGTGCACGTTAGGGTGTATGCGCATTGCCATAAACATTGGCGTTCACCTAATCAGTTAATTTTGGTTTGTACCCTGTGCCCTGACCACCCAAAAAGTGGAGGAGAATAATGGCTGAAAGCCTCCCTGCCCTAAAGCCTTCCCCCGGTCCGAGGGACGACCCGCGCTGAATGCAGTTATACAGCCTGTGCTCCTCCAGCTCTCCCCACTGTTTGTCATGCAAGATGGATTTTACAGTGCATTATGGTAATCCTGAGGTAGCAGATAAAGCAGCAAAGTGTTACAATGCTGCCTTGAACAGGCTTTGCTTTCTGTTGAGCAGAATTAATGTTCAGCATGGGAAAATTTTGATCTATGATTCCCATCATAGCACGGAGCAGGTAAGATGCACTAATACTGTATTTTTTAAAACGACGTTTCGTTTCTAAAATCACTGAAAATAATTCTGATAATAGCCACGTGATTACATCTAGGACAGGACTAATGAAGAAAATGGGATCTGAACTGTATACTCAGAAGTAAATAAATTTTGTAAGAACAGATAAATGCCTCGGAATCGAAACTAGGTATCCTAATAAATAATAATAATAGGATATCGTTTCAAAATATTACTTTCCAATAATTTGTAGAAGAAAGCTATTACAAGAATCTGTTTTCATTTTAGTAGCAGCAAACTTGTATGCTTAGTTTTTCCTCCTCATTAATATGATATATAAATAATATTCTTGTTTCAGTTTATTTTAAAGTATCTGAGATGGGATTAATTTCCTCAGGTTTAAGATGGCTACAGAGGCCCCTTACAGCAGAGAGGGGAAGACTAAGCAGTTTCTCACCATGATTCATCTCATCCTGAGGAAAAGGTGCCTGACGTAGGTCAGATGAATCACCTCGGCAAAGTGACTACAGCCCTCCCTCAACTACATGGGTGGCAAGCTCAGCAAAGGTGTAGACATCTAAAATCAGCACGATACATCTTACTCCTAGTGTCTGTATATGTGCGGGGGGCGGTGTGTGTGTGTGTGTTAGGATTTTTTTTTTTCTTCTTTCATTTAACTTGCTGTTTGCTGCATCTCAGTGTTACACAACTGGGAAGAGGATTCACGGGAAGATGTTGTCTAGGATATCAAAGTGGCCTCAGATATCCTCTTGTATAACACCAGTGTTACGTTAAAATAGCTTTTGATCACAGCAGATATGTATGAAGAAATAAGAAAATCCAAGTGGTTGCATATTTGGTGAAAAAGAGGGAAAGGCGGAGGGAGAAAAGAAAAGCTGCATAGTCAGGGCTTATTTTTAATATTTTGCAGAATCCTTACCAATCCATAGATGCGGGTTGGCTACATGGCCCTGGAAAATTCCCATACAAATCTAGAGATGTCCAGAAACGATCAGAAGTCAGCCTGAAAAAGTAGGCTGGCAAATTTAAAGCCACTGGTGGTCCATTTGCCATTTCTGCAGTAACTCTCTTAGCTAAGTAAGGTAACGCCATTGCTGGCAAATCCACTATACCTGCTTTGCTCATCTCTTCTCCCATAGATAGACTTCTATGGTTTGGAAACAGTATTGATATCAATTAAAAAGCAAATATGAAAAATAATATAGACTTGATTGCATCAAATCTTTCCAATAAACATGAAAAGAGTGTGTATTTTCTTACCAATTACTGGTCCCACACAAAGCAATGCTGGTTAAATATGTATTTTTTTCTTTAATAAATATTTGAAACTTTCATTTCAACTGCTGACTGACTAAATTGTAAGGTGTCAGTGAAATGAAAGTAGGATTAGAATTAGCCTCTAGTATTACAGTTGTGATTGTGGCCTGTTTCAGGCTAACCTATTTTGGAAATTATCGTTGAAAGAAGAAACACAGTGACCTTTAAAATTGCTTTCTGACTCTAATAATCCCAAAGATCAATGATCTTCAAACTAACATACTCTAGATTTTGAAACATCCTTTTCAGGGTTTCAAATAATGTTATTATAGGGAAAAAAAAAAACAGAACCCATAAAGAGAAGGTGGCAATTCCAGGTAGCAAGTAGTGCTTGTTGGCAGCAAATCTTCAAAGAAATTATTTTTTTAGGGTGCTGGATCCTAAATTGAGCTGCAGAGTAAATGCTGTTATTACAAAGAGGCCAGGTAAAGCAAAACAGATATACAGAAAACAGTACAGACTAACATATATTGCAAAGGGCTTTGGCAACACGGTGTGTACTGAGTCACCCTTGGAGCTTGAAATTAAAACACACATGTAAGATCTATATGGATTTTTTTTTCCTTTCTCTATAAGATTCTTTTCTAAGAAAATCGAGGATTTTTTTTGACTGTTGGCTCCCCAGCACATCTAGTTCAAATAACCCTCTAGTTTCAGCCATAAATTACATATACAGCTTAGAGTAACTCTTCAGCAACACCTTTAGAATAAAGAAAGAATGCTTAGATTTGCATATACTTTTAAGTGTTTTATGAAGAGTCATTTTTGGGAGATACTAGGCTTCATCAAAGGTAGCGGAAAGGATAGCTAAATCTATGAAAGTTTTTCGACTAAACAGATCATTCCTCCTCCTCCTAAGTAAACCAGCTACATCATGTCTGGTGAACGTAACCTTTCTCAGGAAGACCAAGAATCTGCCTGCATGCTCCTTTCCAGTACTTATGGCACCAGTTGAATGGCACCATTTGAAATACTTTAAAAGTTTAGCAGGTTATGTAATTTTATGAAGGGATTAGCATAAAATCCATAACAACTTTTAATTGTAGGAAAGGTAACTGTAAATTTGCATCTCTTATGGCATGTTACATTCAAAATGTTGTTGACAACAGGTAAAGGCAAGAATTTGTTAGTACAATTGAAGTAATCGGAATCTAATAATTCTAAGTCTAGAAAAAGACAGAATAGTAATGCAGTTAGGATTTTTATACACACATTTCTTGGTTTCTACCCCTTTTCCTGGTGCTGTGTTTCCCCTTCCCCTGCTCCTCTGGGCCTTACGGCTAGAAGTTTCATGCTGGTGCCAGCAGTGTGGGGTGTCACGGCGTGTCAGCAGCACCTGAAGCCCTTCACAGGGAGGAATACTGGGCTGTCTGTGGTTTCTTCTTTATCCTTACAGGATCCACTCGGGGTTTTTTTAGTGTGTTTGCTTACGTGCTTTTACACTTCCCTCTTTCTTCAGTGGTCTGCAGCTCCATGTAACATCTGAATTTGCTGTATGTGTTGCCTTGTGCTTATGTAAGATACTATTTCTTTGTTCTCTTTACCTCTAAAACCAGATGTGTCCAGCTCAGGTCTGCATTTCTCTAACTGGCCAGGGATGTGGAGGCTCTGTGCCTGTGCCCCATCTCTATCCTCCAACTCCTGCACTCCTCTGCACCGCGTCCGCTGTCGCCGTGTCCCCAGGCTGCTGCAGTCCTACCAGAACTGTGTTTCTCTGCACCGCCTCGTTGCATTAGAGCCGTAAGTATCACGTACCGCGCAGAACAACTGCTTGTTACTGCTGTCTGTGTAAACCTGTGCTTGACCGCACACAGGTAAACAAAAGTAAAATAGACTAAGGTGTAGACACCCGATCAATTAGAGAAATTGCTGTCACGGCTAAACCAAGTAAAGCAAAGCTGCAGTAGGTCAAGAGAACTTCAGGCAGAAGATCTGACAAGCTTTACTCCTGAGGTCTTGCAAATTCAGGATGAAGCCTATGGCCTGGTTCTAGCTACTGCAATACTGTACTGCAGGGCTGCATGGTATATAATAGCATGATATTTTACGTGCTGTTAAATTTTTTTTTGTTAAAATGTCATTTTTTAATGATTTTTGCCACAGAGTATAATCTGAGATGCTATAAAATACATGTAGTATAGGAAATAATTAACACGTGTTAATGCTTTGATCGTTTAATTTTGTTGGAGCAGACATACATGATCAAAGCAACCTCTGTAGTTTGGAGGTGGTTTTACAATTTAGTAAAGAGTCTGGGCATGTATTTCTTAGTTATTTTTATAATCATGAAGAATGTATATTAAAGCTAAGTAAGTGTAAATTTGAATTTACAGTTAAGCACCCAAACAATACTAGCATGATCTTCAGCGTCTGAGTACAGGCTGTTCCTATGATATCCTATCTTAGTATCTTAGGTGACTGTGGGCTTATTTTGCGTCATAATTGATAACTCTATTCCCAGTTGTGGGTCATGACTTAATGATTGATGATAGCGTTTCCATTCAGAGGTCACGCAAACTTGAAAGTAATTGCTTTTGCAGTTACTTTCCCAAAATTATTAATGTATTTTTTGGCTATTCAGGAATATTAAACCAGGTTTTCCAAGAAGAAAAAACAAGTTATTTTGTAGTAGGCTGAAGGTGTACAACTACTGAAACGAATTAATGACAATGAATTTTTACGTGATGCTTTTACAAGGATTTAATATTAAAAATTTTGGAGGACTGTGTAGACATATCGGGATGCAAACCCCCATTATTCTTACAAATGCAAGGCAGCTGATACTTACACTTTTTCAACCTACTGTCGTTTAGTAAGCTGACACAGCTTTTATAAAATCATTTGCATCTTCCCACTCAGTTACCTCTGGCTGCTTATGTTCCTATCTGTGGATCATGTAGTCTGCGTACTCCGGATGGACAAGTACTGTCCTGTATCTTCAGTAGGTTGTCTTAAAAATGGCGGCAGCCTTATCTGCGCATGAGGAGGAGATTATGACCCAGCTGTCATGTACCTGTAGAAATTGTCTGTCTCAACCTTTCTGTGTCAAGAGACTTTTGGCAGGAACATAATATTCCCTTCAAAATCAGTTTGTTCCTTATATTCCATTTATCTGATTCTCCTTCTTCCAAACAGTCTTCAGCCCCGCAGACTGATTAGATCCTAATTCTTTTGGCATGCTGTCAACTTGTCCTAGTCAGAATAACTATTAGGCCTTTGCTTTTCCTACTCCTCTGCAATTTTGTTTCCCTTTCTGTGCTTCATGTCTTTTCTTTGTGATTTTCACCTATTTTGCCTGAAGCTGTCTTCTGACAATATGTTACCACCTCTCTCGGTGGATTTGTTCTTTGCCTGCCCAAGTAATTTATTTATGTGTTAGCTTCCTCTTCACCGTTATCCAGGCTGTTTGACTTTGTGTGTTGCTTTTCGTAGTGCGTCAAATCTCTAGTATGTTATTAACAATCTGAAACAAGAGGGCTTTTGTAGCTCTTAATGCAACAGCTTAATCATGCTGACTGTGTCTTTTAAGTAACCGAAATTCCTTGTGCACACGCGCTGAGGTAACGCCTTGCACATGCCTGTAGCAGCTGTGGAACTAAACACAGACTTATAAGATTTTTTTTTTTTTTTTCTCCCCATGGCAGTTAAATGACATATTTAGATTACATGTCAAAATGAATAAAATCAGTCCTCAGAGTATTGTGTTCTATTCCTGTATTTTCATTATATGGGGAGGGTGTGGGTGTGAGTTACAAAACAAATCAGCAAAAACCATAGACATTCTGTTCAATTGAAACAGCCCTTCAAAGTCTCGTACTTGAATGTGACAGAAATTTCATCCCATAGCTTGTTCCTAAACTCCAGAAATAAATGGAGAATCAGATACAATTCAGGATAGGGTTTCTGTTGCTTTTCATTAGTTCTTCTGTAGAAAGTAAGTATGATGAAGGCGGACAGTAGAAATTCAACAGCAGAAAGATCAAAACAACCCGGTCTTTATTACCCCCGCATCTCGCAGAAAGCTAAAACACTAACGTGTTGGATGGAGTTGCTCACTCTGACATAAGTAATATGCTGATAGCAGGCTAATTCCGTATTCCTAGAAAACTGGTGGACACTGAATTACTTAGACTTCTTGTAAACATAAATTCTAGTTACTAGTGATCGTATTTTTTTTTAATTTTTTTTTTTTTGGGTAAGTCTCATTTCATGTATGCTACTTTTCTAGTAAAAATCATCTAAGTAGCCACATATGGAACCATAAGTTCAAACAATATTAGTGATTTTTGTATGGGCTTTCTCTAACTTAACCAAAAAGTGATTCCTCTGGGCAAGATACTCTGTTTCCAATCTTGGTAAGGAAAATGAACAAAAAGTAATTTTATCTTTCTGTATTTTGTTTTGCCTCTGTGGAATAGGTCTGGAAAGACAGGGAAGGCTTGACTCTGAGGCAGACACTGGTCCAGCATTGTAGATCATGAGACCAAACTCCTGAGAAGACAATCATCTGGAGCAGGCAAGAAATGTTTGCCACAGTTTTGTGAAAGAACAATTTTATGAATACTGTGTGAATATTTTTCTGCCATACTGATTTTACTGATCAGGTTTTAAAAGATTGTCGGTAGTTGCTGTATAAAAGGATGAAGGTATCTTTTATCTTTTTCCATCTCCCTTTAGGGGGGAATCTCTGTAGCTACCTGAACAGCAAGCGTGACAGTCAACTGCCTAGCCTTTCATCTTTGAGTCTCCAGGGAGTCTTGACCATTTATCTTGAATATAGACTTCACTAAAATCAGCTATATCTTTGTCACCTCCAGGCTGGGCCCTAATGTACTTTCCACAGAGCTTATTGCATGGTGAACCTTAAATTAGAACTCTATAAACTTAATTTGCTTGCAGTGCTTCATTTGCTTCCAAGTGTAATTCTTGATATTGATTTTAACTTATATTTAACTTTTATGGTGGTAGTCACGCGTACTCAATGGGCTGCTGCTTCTTCACTGCTGTGAAACCTGACCTGAGTGTTAGATTTTAGCCATCGGAGTCAGCAATATTCCTTTTCTCTGGAAGACAGGTAAAGTATTAACCTAGCAGAAACTGTATTTAAAAGCTTTCAAGATATTCTGCATAGCATGTCTTCTGATGTTTATGTAGTGGGACTGGAGGACAGATGTAGAATGGCAGCCATTACTGGTCTGATCTATTATTTATTTGTTTATTCCTTTTCCAAACTTAGATTTTATTCTTGACAAGTGTCTTCTAGTATGGTTCCTTGTGAATACACAAATATATATTGAAACTCACTGGAGATATCAGGCAAAATCCAGTATTGTGTTCTGGTCATTCTCAGTCATTGCTTTTCCTGATGATAGTGTCAAGAGAACAATTGTAAAGAGCAAATACTCTTTAATGATTGTCATCCACGGGCTTTAACTTTCCTAGAAAATTTTGGAAGTTTCTTGATATTGCACAAAATTACACTTTGGTTTTCCTCTTTTTTTTTTTCCTTTTTCAAAATTTAGTGTATACACCATACAGACGTAGTTTGATTTTGATACAATCTCTTAGTTTGTATGTAGCCGACTCCACTCAATGACTTTTTATGTAATCATCTTTCTTCAAACTATCATTTAGTTTTCTATTTTTAGTATGCAGACACTGTGTGACCTTTAGGTGCCATCTGGTGTTGAGCTCCAGCAGAATAGTACAGTGCATAAAGGGCGCAGAGTCACCATAACTTTCTGGACCATGAGAAAGATCTAATTAACCCTTGAGTCAGGCCGTGTGCATAGATGTGGTAAATACGTGGGATTCTCCTGCATAGAATAAGAGCGATCGTTCTTCATTCAGTTGTGTGTACTTGCTATCAGTCAAGAAATTCCAGGTTTTACTTTGAACTTTCCTAGGGTTTTCTAAGATACATGGCTCTCATGAGAACAGTCAGACCTTCAGACTCCCCGGTAGTTGAATTTTTAAATGATGTATGTACTTCAGATGAAGTTATTACCAACTGGTAAATGTGTTAAATTTTTTCATTAATTTTCCATGTCAGTAGTGTTAGACCTATTATCATATAACACTGTTTGGCTTAAAATGACATGAGGAAGTCTGAACATAGAAAGAGATTGAAATACAGTTATGATTTACGATTTAAAGATTAATAAATAAATCACTAGTGCGCTTTTCATGACAAAACAGGTGAAAACCGTTTCCACTAGAGAAAGTAGATTATTGAAGAAGTGTTGGTAAATATGGAAATTATGAAAGAGACACAGCTTGGAGAATAACCAAAATGTTAAAATTAATTTCTTTCTGTAGAATGTTGTGAAATTGTTATGGCCATACCTTATCAACAGCGGTTCCATTCTTCCTTCAAAAGTGTCCTTCAATCAGCCATCCTTCAGGTTGCCAGGAAAAACGGGAAAGGAAGGCCAGAAAATTTCCCTCTTACCCTGTCTAATATTATTGAATAAAATTATATATGGCTTGGGCATTTTTAAAATTTCTGTAAGTCAGCATTTTAAAGGAAAAAAAAACTTTCTTTTGTTAGAAATTTTTCAGCTAGTATGTGCTACTGTACTAGCAGCTGATTTCTGTGAGGCAGGAAGATTTCTAGCTGAATAATGCCTTCTCCTTTCTAGCAACTCATAAGGACTGCAAAGGAGAGTCCCCATCCATCGCCGTGACCTTTCTTAATTTGTGCCAACTGATAAGATTTTTAGCATGTGGCTGCATGAAATGTAGTAAGTAGAAATGAAAAGCTTATTCAATACTTAATAACGTTGAGACAGCCAATACTTCATCAGAAAACGTATCCAGCTCTCACAAGAAGACTTAAGCTATTATAGAAAAAGCAGCAGAGAGAAAATGTAATTAAAACTCTTAACAGCTTCTTTTCTAACAATGTGTTCAGTTTTCTGCAACTTTGAGTTTTTCTATCTCTATTCTCTTCTCAAAATTACCTTTTTTATTATGGTAAGCATTAAATAGTGATAAGGAATTGAAATTTGCTAATAAAGGGAATGAATAGAGTAATGGTAAAATTAATGAAGTAATAGGAAGATACAAAAATACATAAAATGCGGTAACATTGTTTTGCAGAATGCTGTGGTGTTTTTCTCCTGCTTCTAACACCGTTATGTTTTGCTTAAAATGTTCTCGTGACCATTGATTCACTTCTTTTCTGTTGCTCTGTCCTTTTTTTACTGCCACAAGAGCTATCTTTAGAAAATAAATACTATGCATAGATTAGAAAACCAAACTGCTAACTCTGTACTGCAGTAGCAACATCTGTGTTGCCACCTACCCAGCAGACACAGATTTTTAAATTTGGGATTTTTCTATGAAGTGGTATGGTGAGATTCTTATCCAGGCAGTAAATTCAAGCAAATAAATCCTGCAAAACAAGACCCCTGAAGCACCCTAAAGCATTTTTTTTTTGTTTGAATGTGCCTCTTGTTAACTAAGCAAGAGCGTTGGAATACTACAAACTATTACATGGGGGTAAGTGGCTTATAAATCAAGATAACCCTTTGAGGATTCAAGCCTTGCCTGAAAAATGATTATTATGCCATTTCAGGGAAAGCACTTGCCAAAACATCAACGGGAAGCTCCAGCTCATTGTAACTGTAGCTGCCTGATGCCCGAGCGACTCTGGAGTGAAAGCAAACTGTAAGCGATCATTTCAGTGGATTTCTCCTGCTGCATGTGAGCCATGTGGCTAGTGAGGACTGCTGTTGGAAAGCCTCAAACCAGGAGGAGCTTACTATAAATACGCAGGTACGAGAAAAACGTAGAAAAATAAACAGGTTTTGATGAAATGGACAAGAATTCTCTGCACATAATTGGAAGTATTGAATTGAATTGATGGCTTCTAATGAAACAGCTTTAAAGCAGGTCTGGTTGAACGCTGTCAAGCAGGAGAGTGCACCAAAAGGCATGCTGGGCTGAGGAGACTGTCACTTTGGGTTGGTGTTCTGCCTCGTTTCTACCTGCCATTTTACATTATACTCCTTTCACTTTTTTGTCAAGTTACTTAAGCTGACAGTACACGTCAAATGTTCTGTGTCTAAGAAGAGCATAAATGTTTCTACTGAGAAGTCCGCTGTTGAGAGGTAGGTTACACTTAGAAGTTTGAGGATTTCTGGTTTGTTGTTTGCATTGTGGTTTGAGAGATTACTTAGAGGGGTTTTCTTCTACGGCTCATCTTCCAAAACTAAACCATTAAAGTTTGCTTTAAATTACTTGCCATTGGACATAAATGGGTATTTGTGAAGCACTACAATAAAATCGGAGATGACATTGCTAGACCCTTCATATCTATGAACAGTTATTATCTGTTCATTTCTATTGTTACAGCATGAGTAGACATATGGGAGATTCCATCTTTGTTATCATCAGCTTACGTACGTTAGGCCTCCTCACATGACTTAGGGGACACAGTGCCAGGCAGCTACAAATGGAAATACTGGAAGCCCACACAATTCTTACAGTCCAGTGCAATAGATAAACATTAGATGGAATAAAGAATTATGAATGAACACAACATAAGGGACAGGATAGGACCTAAGTAGCGAAAAAATTGATGTAAAGCATATACAATGAGCAGAGGATTAGAGAGGGACCTGGGAGAGTAGACCTTGGCTATAGTAACAGTTCTACAGAGGAGATATTCCATTGAAATCTCTTGAGAAGATGGTTTTGAATCACCTTTTGACACAAGACCTAACTTTTTTAAGATCAGTGCAATCAGAAGATTTAACGCAGTTATGTACAAAGCGTGAGATAATTGAAAAGCAAGGAAAATGCAATTATGCCTGCTAAAATGAATCACTTCAGTTAAAGAAATTTTGTATCTTTTTAAAAGCAGAGAATATTATATATAAAAAAAAAAAGTTAGGTATTTAAAATCCTTGCTAAAGAAAATAAATCTCAACAAGGGAACGAATGCTACTGATCTCCTGACAATGTCATTTTACTCATTCATAATATTTGGGTTAAAAACAAACAAATCTAAACTCTGTTCCTTAACATGATGACTTGTCTAAAAAGACAGCTCTTAATAAAATATGAATTTGCTAGGAAATTCTTCCCCTCCTTTTCAGAATTAAGTTTAAGTGGTTTTACGTGACTCATTTACTAATCCTATTTGTTAGTGAAGGTGGTGAAAGCAAAGGTTGTATAAACAATTTGCTCTTGATCATTTTTGATGTTGAAGTACTTCTCTAAGAGCCATTTAAATCTGCCAGCTCTGTGTGTTCCTCCATTTTCTCATTTTTCAGAAGTATGAGTGGATAATGAAACTACATAATGAAAAAAAAAATCCACAGTGTTAACAGTTAAAAATGCTTATTGCAAATGCAAACTGGAAACATGTCGTCCAATTGATTTATTGTTGTAAATATATGCAGTGGAAAGCATAAGTGTTTCTACTAAGTAAATTACCTTCTTCCTATGAGGTTTTCTTCTGTGGTGCTCCCCGATACATCACTATGCATTCCAGCCACCAGCTCTGCTGAAGTCCATTAGAAATTCCACTTCATATAATACATTTCACTATTATAGCAAAAGTCTTTACTCCCAAGAGTGAGCACTCTAATACATTTTTATGATGTAATTGTCCACAGCCTGGAGAGCACCTGTTAGCTAAATCTGATTTAGTACATTGCTGCTACTACTGGTAAAATACAGCACTGTATAGTAAAGTAGTTAGGAAGCAAAGTAAGAACTTGATTTGCGTCTCTGTGTGTGTCTACGTGTTTGCGTGAGGTTTAACAATAGTATACTTTCATGATGGGTATTTTTTCTCCCATTGATAATCTCCTTCTGTATGTAACTAGGACACAAAGATACATTTTTGGCTTGCATGTGGTTTACAACGCACAACTTTCTATCAAAAGGAAATGACAGAATAATGTCGGTTAGCAATGACAGCTAATAGATGCATACTAATACTGTTGCTGTCAATGCATTCAACAATTTCAATGTTATTATGTCTAGTGCCTTTTTTAGAAACTTGGACTCTGAAAGTTTTACTAGTAAAAGTTTCTACAGATTACTATGTACAAACTGGAGTAAGTGCATTTGATATTTCATAATATATATGCAGTGTAATTCCTGATGTAAATTCATAATATAATGTAATGACTTCTGAAATCATTCAAGGTCCATTTTGTTAAGTTCCTCTAAATTCGGCATACTTAAATGAAAAACTTAACATCATGCATTCTGAGTCGTCACATATTTAAGACGTAAGAGCAGATGTAATCTGAGCATAGCGATGTCAGAATAATTAACCAGTAAGGCTGGAATACCACTTCGTTTTTAACAGGAAAATATTTCCAGTGTGGAATCCTTCAGACAACATGTTAGACAGCTCCTTCAGGCCAGAACATGGGGTTCCTGTTCACGTGTTTTCACATGTAAAAAATAGTTACAGTCTCTCCCAGCTTGTGTTTATGTAAAAAGATGCTAAGAAAACCCCAATCAACCCCTGATTTTGTGAGGGGAAGACACCAAAAATACAACCACCGCCACCCCCCCCACACACACACACACCCCCCGCAAAAAAACCCAAAAAACAAAAAAACACAAACAAACAAACAAAAAAAAACAACAAAAAAAACCCCAAACCCACAAAAAACCAGCCACACAAACCCAACACGCCAAACCCCAACCAAAGCAAAAAAACAACAACAAGAAAACCCACAACCCTTACAATTCCACAACTCGATGTCATACTTTTGGCAAACTCCTAAATAGAGAGAGTTAAGTTTACATATTTGAAAACTTAAATTACCATTTTTTCTAAGCCTGTAGATCCCTACAACCTTGTTTGTGCTAAATATGGGACTATCTGCAAGGGATGGCATAATTTTACACTCTATGGGCTTAAATTAAATGCCAAAGAGCTTCAAAAGCCATTTTAATTGCTAAAATAAAAAGATGACATCAAAGAATCGTTATTTTTTTCTTTTTTTCATGCTGATGCCTATATGGCTTTTTTCATATCCATTTAAAGCTGTTAGTTAGACTTCATCCTTGTTATAGAGTCCCTGTATTGTCGTCTTTTTAAAGACTTCAACATAACACTTTCAGAGGAAAGAGACTTTGCTGTGTTCTGACTTTGAATCATGGTAGTATCTAAGTTTACATGATGCTTTTCCTCTCCTGTTTTCCTCCCTTTGCCTCTAAGGCTGCATATTCCTTGGGCTGGAGAGCCAGGGCTGTTCTGTGCGCCAGCCCTCAGTCTAACCCAAGGTGTACCCCAAAATGAAGCAAGTTTAGGCGTTCACCCTCTACAGAGTCTCAGCGTATCCTACCCATGGTGCCACACGTAACTTGCTTAGCAGCAGTAGATAAATGTGTATTTTTATAAAAATTATACAAATAGCAGACTTAATAATCTCCACCAAAGCCTCTTGAAGCTGTGCCATTAACTGGTAAACAGCGAAGCTGTCTTTAAATGCCCAGCGGTGCTACAATTACAAGAGAGATCCTTCTAAGACTGATGAAGTAATGCCCAAACTCTTCATAAATGTCAACAATACCAAATACTCTTTTGTAAACTTTTCAGCATCCTTCAGAATTTAGGATTCCATTCTCTGTCTATAGATATATATGTGCATAAATACATATGAGTTGCAAAAGCACTGTATATTATTGCAGGGTATGTAATTCTGAATATTCAGACAGTAGTTGGGATAAAGGAAAGGACAGAACCCATCAAATGGTTTGATTTTCAGAGTTCTGGTTATCCACAGCTCCCAGTAGTGATTAACTACTCCTCAAATAAAAACATTTGATTTTCCGAGTTCTGGTTATCCACAGCTCACAGTAGTGATTAACTACTCCTCAAATAAAAACCAAAACCAAACCAACAGTCTATATTATTTCAAACCTTAACACTCCTTGAGTTTGGCTCCTCTTTTTGGCATTGATTTCTTAAATGAATGTTAGAAATTTTACTTTGTGATTTTATTTCTTAGGATTTTTTTTTTTTTTTTTAAAGGAGTAACCTGTGGATTCTGTTTGTTAGATAACGTGAATAAGGCTGACAAGCTATTAATCTTACAATAGTCTGATGTCCATGGAATGTTGCGTGTTTTTATGGCCAATTAAGACTGTAAAGGGTTTTGATAATGGGATGAAGATAGACTATAGAAATGCTAGTTGTATAAATAGAATCCAAAGGGAAAGACATGTTGATTTAGTTTAGAATAAAACATGAGAATTAAAAACCAGGTCTGTACTGGGTCAATCTGGAATGGAGTTACCTCTCTTCATGGTACCTGTATGGTGCTACGTTTTGGGTTTGTGACTGAAACAGTGTTGATAACGCACTGATGTTTTAGCTATTGCTGAACAGCACTTGGGCATCATCAAGGCCTTTTCCGAAACAGTGTTGATAACGCACTGGTATTTTAGCTATTGCCGAACAGCACTTGGGCATCATCAAGGCCTTTTCTGTTTCTCTTGCTGTCCCACGAGCGAGGAAGCTGGGGGTATACAAGAAGTTTGGAGGGGACACAGCAGGAACAGCTGACCCAAGTGACCAAAGGGATACTCCATACCATGTGCTCAGCAATAAAAAGCTGGAGGAAGGGGGGGAACGTTTGGCATTAGGGAGTCTGTCTTCCCAAGTAACCGTTAGGTGTCATGGAAATGGCTAAACAGCTG
This sequence comes from Podiceps cristatus, assembly GCA_000699545.1. Lineage (NCBI taxonomy): Eukaryota > Metazoa > Chordata > Aves > Podicipediformes > Podicipedidae > Podiceps > Podiceps cristatus. Next base: position 168,199 of record KL267455.1, read on the forward strand.
TCTGCCGATGGGAAGTAGTGAATCAATAACTTTGCTTTGCTTCTGCACACAGTGTTTGCTTTACCCGTGAAAAACACATGAGTTTCTCACATTTGCCCTTCTGTTCTCTCCCCCATCCCACTGCGGGGGAAGTGAGGAAGCTGCCTACCAGGGTCAATCCACAACAAGGTTTTTAGAAGTTTTCCATTTCAAAGAGGCGACCTCTCAGACATCAGATCTGTTTCAGGAAGCCAAATCAACTGAATTTTTCAAAGGTTCAAAGATGGAGGGGGTTTGAATAAAGTTTCAGTCAAAGGTGTAAAAATCCCAAATCCAGGGCAAACGCTACAAACTGTAAGTAGGTAAACTGAAAGAATAGTAGAGGAAAACAAAAAACCTTTAAAAAGTGACAAAGAATCTTAGGTGGTTCAGAAGGAAATTAAGAACTGCTAAAAGTCAAGCTAGCAAAGCGATATGTAATGAGTATCAAAGTTACCTTGTCTACTAAAAGAACCAGGAAAGAGGTACTAAAGCCTTTGCACCAACAAGAAAGTGGTAACAGAGAATTTATGTACTGGTCAAAGCCTAATTAACATATTTTAAATAGGAGAATAATATTGATTGTTAGCTAAAGTAGTATCGTTAATGGAAAAAGAATATGACAACTGTATCCAGTGTAGATCTAAAACATGATCAAAGGTCTAGAAAACTATAAAATTATAATGTTGTAACAGGAATCTTTAATAAAAAGAATTCATATCTATATTTACAGAAAGGAGAAAATATGGTCCAGCCAACTGTAGGTTTGTAAGCCTGGCCTCAAAAGAATGCAAAGCTTTACGGGTGTTTACTGTAAAAGGAGAGTGAGATACAATTCTCCATCAGTTCATGAAATGCTTGTGTGCCCCCTAAACAATACACAATTCTTTAATGGTGGCTGGTTTACTAAATAAAGTGCTGTAGATCACATTTTTTCTGACCTTAGCAAAGGTTTTCATTTGGTAACTAGATGATAAATTATTACTTAACCTGGAGAAAAAGGTTGTTATGGCAAGAACTTTATTATGGCTAAATTAGAGACGGCAGTAGCTTTTGTTGAAAAAGGAAATCAGTGGAGTGGGGAGATCATTAATGATATTCTTCCAGGAACAGCCTTAGGATTTATCTTTACCAAATGGGGGGGGGGGGGGGGAAAAATTAAAAAAAAAAAAAAAGTATCACTAATTTTCAGCACAAAAGTCAATGTCATTCTCTAGTCACTTGTATTATATATTGCGAGATACCTTCTTAATCTACTCAAGGAATCGGGAAGGATTTAATTTATTGTTTATTTCATTTATTTTAGTCGTTTTCTCTTAAAACATGAAGAAAATTGAGGGAAGAAAGAAAAAAAGAAAAGGAGAGTGGCTTTACAGTGGAGAAATCAATTTTTCCTTAGAGCCCCTTGGATCACTGGCATAAGACTTAGTCATGTAATTTACATTAAAAATGTTTCTTCATATATTTTGAAATGTATAATGAGGTAATTTTGGGTGTCAGTAATAATAATTTACTGTCCTATGTGAACTTAGATCTTTTAAAACTGATTGAGATTAATACACTTGAGACGGTACAATGCTTTAATGGTTCAACATCTGTACATAGTGGATTGGACAGATGATAACGGATATAAAGAAAGTGTTGGATGGTTAAAATGAATGCACAGTATTACTTCAGGAAAACAGTCGATTTTCCTTTTCAGTTCTAGATGAGTTAGAGCATGGAAATAAAAATTGCTTTCCTTCTAAAAACAGTGAAGTGGGTTAGTAGCAGGATTCTTTCCCAAAATATGCATTCAGCATGTGTTTAGACTTTAAAAGAGTTAGCTTGACCTTTTCAGTCTTCAAGGAAGATTTCACAAACTAAATATTCTGCAAGTTTTCTTCCCCTATATTGTGAATTCTATTCTGATGAGGAACGGATGAGTTATGTGTAACAAAGTAACAAGTAACAAAATTATTTGGTTTAATTGCTTTTATTTCTGTAATTGCCAAAGTGTTTCAGATACATTCACAGTCTCCACATAAAAATAGATGGAGACAACACATGGTAAGTATATTAATGAACTGATAAAAAAGAGAGCACATAATTAACAATATCAAGGGAGCAGAAAGAGATATCTGCAGGTGCTGGGCTAGCTAAATGCATGTCGAACTGTCTGCCAGATTTTAGCATGTTATTGTTAATGAAGCATAAAGGTATGCTTCAGAAGTAGTTACCCACCCCCCATCAAAAAAAAGTCACTATGACAGAAAGAAGAAACTGTGGAGAAGATTGAAGTGATGAATGGTGTGAAGATGGATGCCAGAGAAAATGAGTATAGTAATAGTGGGAATATGGGACTGTCCCTGAGAAGGCAGGTGGAGGTCGAAGGAAACGGTACCTAGCAGCATTACAACATGTTGCCAGCAGCAATGCATGTAACATCTGCATATAATGAAATTTAATTTTCTGTGCAAATTATTCACAAAACCTCGGATTTCGATTTCACCTCTTACTGCGATTGCTAGAGATTCACTTTCAAAAACAATAATGAGTGAAGAGGATACTTCTGCCAGGTGCCTTTTTGTAATGACAAGGATTCAGATCATTAACTTTTGCATTGGATTTTTCTTTCTCATACACAGTTTCTCAAACCATTCCACTAGCTTTTCAATAACAAGAAGTTACGATCTTTATACTCGCCTAAACATATCTAAGGGTCCAATGTTTCAGGAAGGCAGCACGCAGGTTATTTAACCAGGGAAAAGTCCTTATGGCCTTAGTTTTTCTGGCCAGGTGAATTGAGGAAAATAAAGAAATTAGATGCATTTAGGCTAGAGGAGGCACAGTGTTCCTTCCTGCAGATGTTAGGCTGGCATTACATATCCTTAGGAGAGAATTATAGCCTGTAAGGGGGAGGTTTTGATGAAGTGAAAACATCAGATCTGCAATTCTCTATTCTTCAAAGTTAAGTTGGCTAAACTGTGGCTTCATATGACAGTATTGTGCAGGAAATAGTGCTGATTCACGTTACCACAAGAAAAGCACTCATAAAAACTCATTTCCTAAGTGCCTTTTCGTTGTACCTTGAGGTGGCAGCTCCATTATGCAGACTCCCCATGCAAACTACGGCCTTGTCCCTTTTGCAACTGATATGATCCTGGAGAAAACTGCTCTTACAACATTCTTTATGAATCATTATAAAGAGGATTTCTTGTTCCCTCTTCAGCTGCTTGAACACAGATACCTTGAAACCTTGTCCAAAAGTGGAAATTGATTCTGAACTCTACTTTGGCCATTTCTGTAAGCCAGTAAAAACTCTTGAATAAAATTACTAAGCCCATGGACAAATTGACAAACAACTGTTCACTATGTTGCTGCTTTGTGACCGCTGCCCCCCCACTCCTAACCCGTGGGGCAGGCGGCCATTGCCCGTGGGTGCACTGGTCATGTACCCGTTTCTCTTTCGAAGGGGCACCCGGGCAATCAGAGCGACCCATGTCACGGAGCACATGGCGCGATGCCGGCACAAGGCACAGCCGCCACCCCTTCGGGTGCTGGCTGAGACCGCAGGCACAGGTCGGCCCTGGCTGCCGCCGCCATCGCGGGCTGAGGGAGTCTTGCTGGTGCGTTGGAGCTCGGGTTGCCGTCAGCGTGCTGAAACGGTCCGTCCGCAGAGGGGCCGGGTTAATCGCAGGTTTGGGTTGTGTCAGCAGCCTCCTGCCTCATCCTTCTACTGGGGGTCCCTAAAGAACCTGCCCATCCCCATAGCGCTGGGTGATGTGGTTTTTAACTCTAATTTACATACCTTAAAAAAAAAAAAAATAAATGCTGTGAACCTATGTTTAAGTACCACTCAAAATATTCCTTGCTTGGACACAGGCTATGTGTTTGTATGCATGATGAAAGATTTTCATCATCAGGATGATGACACTTTATTGTCAATTATGTATCTTTCTGCTTAGCTGCTTTCCTG
>KL267456.1:0-14255 GCA_000699545.1 Podiceps cristatus
AGGCCTTACAGAAGTCCTGATAGATGACATCGTAGCTCTTCCCTTTTCCACTCACGTAGTCACTGTATTGTAGAAGGCCACTGGGTTGGTCAGGCAGGACTTGCCCTTGGAGAAGCCGTGCTGGCTGTCTCCAGTCTCCTCCCTGTCCCACATGTGACTTAGGAGGACCTGCTCCATCACCTTCCCAGGCACAGAGGGGAGGCTGACAGCTCGGTAGTTCCCAGGGTCCTCCTTCCTACCCTGTTTACAAACAGGGGGAATGTTTCCCTTTTTCCAGTCACCGAGGACTTCACCCAACTGCCATGACTTTTCAAATGTCATGGACAGGGGCTTGGCGACTACATCAGCCAGTTCCCTCAGGACTCCGGGATGCATCTCATCAGCTCCTGTAGACTTATGTATGTTTGGGTTCCTGAGGTGGTCACGAACCTGAACTTCTCTGACAGCGGGAGGGACTTTGCTCCCCCAGTCCTTGCCTTGCATTCCACCCACTGGAGAGGTGGGAAGAGAGGCTGCCCGTGAAGACTGAGGCCAAAAAAGCCGTGAGGTTTCTCCTCACCCGTGGTCACCCGTTTGCCAGTCCTGCTCATCCAGGGGGATACGCGTTCTTTGACCTCCCTTTTCTGGCTGACAGACCTGTAGGAGCCTTTTTTACTGTTCTTTGCCTCCCTTGCCAAGCTCAGCTCCAGCTGCGCCTTGGCCTTCCTGACCCATCCCTGCAGAACCGGGCAGCATCCCCGTACTCTTCCAGGACACCCGTCCCTGCTCCACTGCCTGCGTGTTTCCTTCTTGCCCTTTTGTTTGACCAGCAGGTCTTCATGAGCCCAGCTGTGGCAGGGAAGCGGTAGCTGTGCCCGCCTTCGACCTGCCTGTTCTGTCCCACCGAGGGAGATTTCTGCCTGCCTTGCGGCTGCAGAAGTTTTGACTATTAAAAGCATGGAAAAATACTACTGAAATAAAAAGCAAGGACCCTGTGTAGGAGATGGCTGTCTGGAGCAAGCCCACTTATATTTAATGAAGATTCAAAATTTTTCTAACTGATTTAGTGAAAGGACTCTGTTCTGCTTCTGCTAAAGAACAATACAGTAGTCTAGTCCATGAATGGGGCTTATACGTGGTCCCATCAAAGTATTTTACTCCAAGTTTGCAGTATTGAAAGGGGGCTTCCTACACAGCATGTAGGAACTTCCATGAAAAAATAACCATTTATGTGACTATGATTATTTCTGTATTATTTATTCCTCAAGTATTGCTCTGACTGTAACTCCTAAGTGTTTTTTCCTGCCATATTTCCTTTTTTGACTAGAACTATTACTTTATTTCTCTTAAGGTACAGGAAGGAGTACTTGAGGTCCCAGGCTCATTATGTTCTTTCATTTTTCTCAAAGCCTTCCAACAGGATATCCCATTTTCAAAATAAATACAGCATTTTGTTTTTAGAAAACAGGAAGGGCAGGCCATGGAATGGATGGCAATAAAGATTGTTGCTGAGATTTCTAAACTTGGATTTCAAATTTTAGCAGAAGGTGTACAGAACAAAACCATGAACCTTCACTTTTGAAGGATTTTAAGGAGAAATCCTAGCAGGAAATGTTAAATGGAATCTGTTTTCAGTCTTTTGTCTAAATATATATCTTATCCACGACTGATGCCACTTTAAATAGAGACTGGCTTGTAAACATGAGGAGAATTCTTTTGTAACCTGGGTTTAGATATTAAGTCTGCTAATCAGTGCATGAATAAAAGTAAAAAAATTTATTACACAGCAAGCAGCCAACGCATCTTATTCCTATGTTTGTGGCGTGTTCTTTTTTTTTTTTCTTCTTCTCCTACTACAGTCATGGTGCAAAAATTTAATGAGCCATCTGCCGAAATACAGTTTTGCTCTGTAAATCAATGGGAAAAAATAGCAGCCTCTTCCTCAGAAAAGCTATTCCTTAACCCTGTTCAAAGTGATATCTTCTCACTTTAGTGACAAACCTTTTTTTAATTCCTTTTAGATTCATAGAGCCTGAGAAACAGTTCTTGAATGATCTGTATTCTTTACAAATGAAACTGTTCAGCATCGTGTTGCCCAGACAAAGTTTGTCTTCAGTCACCCCTGTGAGAAACCCTGCCAAGGTTATGCATCTGGCCGGCTCCCGTGCAAAACAGCCTATTGCTTTGCAGATTTCTCAGAGGAAGTTTGTGGTAGTGGTGGTGCTCAAATGTTAATGCTGATTTTGTTTAATGACTTTTTATTAAAATCACTTTTCATAATACAGCAACAATTACAATATTTAAAGCAATTGAAAGTATCAGCCTTGTGTTAAGCCCTTACCTGATTATATGTAATCGGTAAGAGTTTTTCTGCGACAGAATACTAGATGTGTGTTACAGGGACATATTTTCAAAGTCTTTTTATGAGATTTTAGAAATTCCTCCATTGTCAAAAGGTACCAGTCTCATCAAATGAAATCAGAGGCAAAGGATGACGTTAGCATGAAAAAGTAACTAACTCTTATCTGCCAGAGTTGGAAACCGAGTTGGAAACCGAGTTGGAAACATGCTTCTCTCACAGAAATATATCTCAGCACAGCTATATGGATCTTGATACATCAGCAGTTGCATACATTTAGGTGTTTTCTTGCCTTGCAGTAATGTTAGTCTTTATCAGCAGCCTTGTTTCTCAGGAATTTATGATGAGGATATTGCTACTTATCAGAGCGCCTCCATTTGGGTTATCGTTTGTAAGCCCAAACCTCATCTTGTGAACAAATCTTGCATGTAAAAATTTTTGAAAGTTTACTACAACTAAGGTTTTCTCCTATCTCATTCAAAAAACTTCAGAAAATTGGAGCTTAGATCTGTAGCTCTGCAGACTGATCCAGTAATACGAACAGACCCCCCCCCCAAAAAAAAAAAAAAAAAAGCCCACAAACCCTAAAACTGCAACCAACAAACCCCAAACCAACCAAACAGGGTCTGGTATAGGAATAGCTCTGCAAGCCTGACTGTGCTTATGATTACTCTGTTCTTTCAGACATACGCAGTTTTTAAAGTAGGTTCCAGGAATAACTTGCCAGTTTTGCTTGCTGGACAGAATACACCACCAGTCCGGTACGGTGAGGTCTTCCTTGCTCCAGAAATTGTTTGGAAGGAAACAGTAAAGGTGCTTTGATAGGTTTAGGTAGTCCTGAGAAAGACTAATCAAGAACTGCAGCTTCTACTTCTGGATCAGTGTAATGAATATTGCTAATTGTATTACTAATATTACTATTGTAAACAAGAAAAGAGTTGTGTCTTACTCCTGTTTGTAACTTTTCACTGATTACGAACACATTACGTATAGGGGATGTCATTTGGTTCCAAGGCATGTCAAAGCGATATTCCAGATCCACTGAATGCATCTGATTCTGCCTAATGCACAAGTGACGACCAAACCAGCTGGTGATCAGTGCTGCTTTTCAGCAAGGGTCCTGTTGCTCCGAGACAGCTGGGAATCTCAGCTAGCTGCAGGGGCCTGGGCGGATCCACACCCACCTCAGAAGGTTTGGTCTGGCCGGATGAAGCAGTTTGAGTATTTACAGGACCTGCTGAAGACTCGTTAATATAATATTTCCTCTATTGGGTTGTCCCCAGAAATAGAAAGAATCGGATTTATTTCTGATGTAGATTTACAAAGAATAATAGCAAATTGAAGGACTGCCTTTAAAATGAGAAGATTACAGATGGGAGAGGATCCGTGCGCATATCCTGCATGCCTCATGGATCAGGGAGGAGAAACTTACACACAAAGATCTGCAGGTCTCTACAAAGATCTAGTGAAACATTAAAAGAAGAGGCTGCTTTTTATAAATTATTCTGTAAAATGTCAGTAGGCTATAGGAAGAGATAGAGGAGACCTCAGTTTGCCTCCATTCGTAGGCATTACGCCAGAGAATACTCCAAGAGGTCTCGGAGTCTCTGAGCCTAGTGTTTTCTTTGACTGTGGTTAACACTAAATGCTTTGGAGATAATTATAAAACCAGCATATGTATCAAGCCACAATGTCTTTAAATGAGGAAGATGAGAATGTATTGCAGTTTTGTTAGTGTCAATCGAAATGAAGTATTTCTTCTTGCTATTTCCAATTCCAGCAATTTGAAAGTCTAAGCAAACACTGTTTTGTGATAGGGTCTCTGAGCTTGTAACATAGAATTTTAGAATTTTTATTCTAAAATAATCAGCGTGAGCTTCTTCATCTGCTTCTTTGGCCATGACTTTGTATGCTGAAATCATAAAATAATGTTGTGTATAAATGTGATGAGATGGGTATTCTGCACAGTTACTGGATGGTATTCATGGCAAATGCAGACATTTTATAGCTTTGAAACACAACTCGAGTGTGTAACTCGGTAAATGGCTCCCTTGTGCTTCTCTGTTTGTAGTCAAATTAAGATTCAAATATAGAAAAAGTTGACTGTTTCAATATAATCATTTGATTATTTTCAGCCTATACATCTATAGATTTTACAATATCAACAGAAATAAGCAAATGTGTGACAAGGAAAGCTTTTTAAAAAAGACGTGAATGTTGTCCTCTCTGTAGTATGTGTAGCCCAAACTCACCTGCACAGTGGAACTGCTCACAAACAGACTAGGAGGGGCAAGAACTATTTCAAGACATTCCTTTCTTGTTTCTGCTAATACAAATAATGCTTAGGGTGTATGAGGGAGAAAATGTAACCTTTGCAGACTGCTTTTTTTGTTAGATTGGTTTTTTGTTTGGTTGGTTTGGTTTTTTTTGTGGTGTTGTGGGGTTTTTTTTCTTTCAAGGATGGTGTAAACATTAGCAAAGAAAAAAAAAGGCACATTATTTTGAACTGATCTTCATTTGACATTATTTAGCAATATCTTAAGTCAACTCTAATGCCCTTTTTGAAAAAACCCTTCCATTCTGTGTGATTAGAAGAGCTCAACAGTAGGATGGAGAGAGAACAGAATTGCTTTCCTTGCACATTTGCTATATCATAGAGGAGGTGGGAGCTATTTTTGCTCCCTTCTGGTGATGCTGTAAGGAAACTAACAGATGCAGAGTGGCTCTTGCAGGTCCCGTATTGCAACAGAGTGTATAGAAAATACAGCTTCTAGCTCAGAGCTTAGTAATCCTTAGGTGGTTTGTCTGCACCAAGCTACCAGTGGTCTACTGGAAATGCAGCTTAGAAAAGAGTTATTTTTTTAGGTATAATCTAAAGCAGTGCTCAAAATATTTCTGCTGTACAGGCAAAAATAATTTGCTATTATATTTCAAGTTATGCTGTGGTTGTGTGGGGTTTTGGGGAGGGTCACTCTCCTGACAATTGGGTATTTCAGAAAAAATTTAAGTGTTAAGTGTAAGCCTCAGAGATTGTTGTTGCAGCTCCCATTGGGCTCCTGTTGAGATCCGGTCCTGATGCGGAGCACCGTGCGATGGGAGGCAGCACGCTATTGCACATCGTTGCTTTGCGGTAACAGGGGGGCAGTAAGAAACGTGTACAAGGAGATCTGGTACCTTTCCAGGTCAGAGGAAGGCTTGTTACTGGTTTGAGTTGTGCCATCTTCCAAGTCAGTAACGAGGGCTAGAGTACAGGGCAGCGTTGGGAAAGCGCAACTTAAAGGAGTGGCCAGCAAAGCCCAGGAAAGGGGGCTGAGGGCTGGTATTATCTGTAATAAATACTTGCTGAAGCAAGTTTCTTAGGTTGCATTTTCACATAATGAGAATGGCCCTTTAAAAAACATCATCAGGCTTCTAAGCTCAGTAGGATTTCAACTTCAGCTGAGCTTCTTGCTTTTCTCAGCTGAGTCACCTCCACATCCACCCCCTCCTTTTGCGGCAACCAGCAGACAGATGGTTGTTGCTGGAATTAGCCAGGCACTATACCACCTGCTGCAAGTTTCTGTGTGTTCGTTATCTTTGCAGCCATCTTTTCACAAATGAGGGGGAGGAAGGGCTAGAGGCTTCTTTCATGCTGTATCGCACTACGCGGTATCTCTGAGGAATGGGGTTCCCCCCTGGGCTCAGCAGGTACCATGCTTCACAGGTGCAGAATGCACCAGTGCAAGACCAGAGGGCCGCCTTGAACCCCACACTGCAACACGACAGGATGGAATTCCCCAGTAGCATCAATTTAGCGGAAAATAAAAGTGCTCCAGCCTGCCAGGCGTTGCTGTGACATCAGATCCCTTTGCTGTGTCACCTCTGTTAGTGCCCAGCTGGAACAGAGAGTTGCGGGCAGTCTTACGGGACTCGGTGCTCCCCTCGTGTGGGCGCGTGGTCTCCCAGGTGTCAAGAGTAGGCAGCAGGGATCCGGCTGATCATCAGGGAGACAGAAGTGGCAGCAATACTTACCTAACATCTGAAGTTTTATGCTTGGGTAACACCATGTCATTTTAATCCTCTCCTCCTAGATCCTCCTCTGCTAGGAAAAAAGGGCACCTGAACTTGTCCTGATGGGTAAATAAATGCAGCAGCTTCTCCAGGTAGATCTGGGACTGTATCGCTCTGGTTTGTTCACGTTAACCAACTGTGTCTCCATAACCACGGGGACTGGGAGGGTGCTCGGTTTTAAAGGAGAGCTTGTGGCTGTGGTGTGATCGTTTGACTTGCAGGAGTAGTTTCTAGATGCTTGTTTATAGAGCAAACATATTAATCTAGCCTGTTTTTTCTGTACCGAGTAGCCGTTTGCCACTCTTTACAGCAAGTCCACTTTTCTGATGTTTACATGCTCCTTATCGGTTAGGTTTTATTCCCATTTTTCAAGTATGAGAAATTTAGGCACAGAAAAGCTAATTCTTTTTCAGAATTTAGGAACTACAATCTTGCAGGCCTGCTCTGAGTGCACAAGATTTCATTGCCTGGTTACACAGCTAGATGGGAACAGTGCTGCTTCTATCTGAGGTTTCTCTGCAAAGAAAGTATTAAGGTGTTGCTGTTCCTTCCCTCTCTCGTTTCACCTATATGGACAGTATGTGCCTTAGCTGAAGAGGATTGCTATTTTATCAAAATGTGGAGATCTATCTTTGAGCAACTGCCATCATTATTCCAAAAAGATATTTGATTTCTAATTGCAGATTGTTAAGGAATAACATACAAACCATGTTGTGACCAGTAACCCCTGGACTGAGCTCAGAAAAATAATCGTTAATCTGTATTATTGTCATCTTCTGTTTCAATGACTTATTAGTTTGGGACATGCAGAAAAGAATGAAACTGATTGCCTGCCATCTGAATCTCTGCAGCAATTTCTTGGTAGTAAAATGTCTTATTCTGTACTAATGGTGTGCAGAAGTGCTTAGTAACAGCCTTACACTGACAGACAGCAGGAGACACAGCTTGTATTATATATTATAGTTTTTAATATTTTATCCAGTGCTCTTGTGTAACCGGAACTTTTACCTTTATGGTTTGTGGCTTTGGCGTTACAAATTATATGGCTTAAGCTTGCTGTAGATTGCCGAGAAGTGTTTGTAGCTTTTGTTGTATGGAGTAGAAGTTCTGCTAAACATTTATTATGTAATTATGGAGGTAATTGGCTACAAAGATTTGAGTGATGTTTCTCAATTTTACCTTTGTGTTTGTCTCCCTTAGCCTTTCCACAGAGGAACCTGCTTCTCCCACAGGGCTTAGCCCTTACAGTGAGAGGTTAACAAATTTGCAATTGCAGCTCAAACAGTTGGCAGTTTCAAGTAGAGTCCCCAGTAATTCAGAGGGGGTTTTATAGTATTTCTCTGATAAAAGTGGAATTCAAAGCTGGGACAAATTTGGGAATCCCTGACTTAAGTGTTTTCTGCCTTAACATTAATCGATCTGTTACCTTTGATGTAGCTATCATAGTGTTTCTTTTTTGTATCTTAGAGTGCTGCTCACCGCACAGGCAGATGGTAACTTTCATTCCCTTTGCCAAAGAGCTTACAGTCTAATAGATAATGTAGCCAGAAAGTGGGAGGGGGGAAAAAAGGGAGAGAATGTTATTTACTGAGTATCACTGATCAGGGTAGCAGTAGAGCTGGAACAGATGCGTCACCTAAGAGTGGGGTGGGCAGGCCATCACCCACCAGCTGGAGGGTATAGAGAGAATGTGCCAGCTGAGGGCAGAACTCAGGCCTTCAAAGCTTTCAAATTAAACCTCTTCTATCATCAAAGAAAATCAAAGGAAAAGCAATCATTTGTTTAAGTTCAAGGAAACTCAGCCTTTTCAATAGAAAATCAAATATAACCAGCCTCCCTTTGGAATAAGATGGACTGCTGAGTTTCTGACCTCTTGTGGTCAGTTATGACACGGTGGTATTTTTTTCTGAGTAGAGCTTGTTATCTTACTTATATTTGAAGTCCTGGCCTAAATTTGAGAGTAAATATCATAGGCTTTTATTTACCTATATTCAATCTCAAGAGGGAAAGTTATTCCTAAATGGTTATTGAGTGCTGTGAGCTATTTTATGTGGCTTCCTTCCTCTGTTGCCTAGTTGTGCCGTAAACCTTGTAAAATAATGGTACCACTCCTATAAAAGCTTATACCTCACCTTCCTTTGGATTAAAAGGGCTTTTTTTCACCATTCAGTAGATATTAGGCCCACCGAGTCCTCTTAAGTTTGTATGTGATGAGATGGATGTTCATCTGCACGAGGAATATTACGTTTTATTCCCAGGTAGTGTGGGAGCATAGGTGCAGTCATCTTCTAGCAGAATAGACGTGGTCATGAAATATTTTCAGTTTCTAGAAAAACAAATTCTGGTCTTAATACAAGGAATCTTCTGGTTTGTACAGTCTTCTGCACAGTCTGATACGTTCTTCATGTGGTGTGAACCCGGTGAATATAAGTGAGCACTGATCCCACAGTGGTGTAATCAGGAGGAATCACTGAATATGAAAAGAGTCTTTAGACTGATGTTTGCCTACATCAGGCTGTGTTGGCGTTCGGGTGAAGAGAAATCAAGCTGTAGAAGGGACTGTACCTGACAAGGTACAAAGTAAGTTTATTTGGAGATTTTATAAACATACAACTAAAACTGAAGGTCTGGCTAGGTATTTTTCAATTTTACTATTTTTGAATAACATTATAGTTGAGATGATCTGTAGCAAAGAAACTATGATTAAGTGAAGTCCACTACTTATTTTGATGAATATCTTATTTTTCTCTAGAGCAAGATGCTTTATTCTTGCATACTGAAACACCTGCCCACTTTGCATCTGTTATTCTTAACACCAGTACTGTTGTTTAAAAAAATAGTGTAAAAATAATTATAAGATTAAAAAAAACCCCTTGATATTCAGACTTGAAATAATTCAAAATTCATGTTTTACAATCTTTAAATAAGTATTTGATTAAATTGCTATAAAGAACCTCCATGAAAAACATTTTTTTCATGCAAAATTATTCTGATCAATTCTGAGTCTTCAAGACAAAAAAAAATGTGCAATAGATGCTTCATGTTTGTTACCTTTTGGCACCATTACCCACCAAAGATCCGATGTCATTCCCCAAAACTGTCTTCTCTCATACATGTCCTCTCAGAAAGCCCGCAAGGCGCTGCAGGGAGACCCGTAAGAAACGGTGTGGTACAGCGTGTGATACCTGTTCAGCGTACTGGTAGGCTGTGACTGGTCAGGATAGAGATCGATGGGTTCAGCTGAAATGCTGGAGTCAGAAGATCAGGAAACGAGACCTGAAAGGTGGTTGTTTTGTGGTTGTTTTTTTTTTTTTCTTTTTTCATTTAAGCAAGTGTTTTCTTAGGAGGCAATACTATTTCCCTGCATTGCTCACAGGACTTTTGTCCTATGCAGAACAGCCCCGGTATTCATCTGTTCACCGGGGTGGACGATGAGCAACATCTTATGTCCAGCTCAGAAATGAGGCTCCCAAACAGGCATTCAGTAGGAGCAGCGGAGGCAAATGCTGTACCCAGTCTTAAATTGAAGTTTGATTAACTTGTTAACAGGATTATATACAGGGGACAGCACTCGGTGACCCAATGATGTCCTTTTCAATCCTGTGTCCCCAAATCATGGAGCATGTGTCACCAGTAATTGGCAAGTGCTTACAGAGGGCACAAAAACGCTTGTAAAAATAAACTTGTGATGGCACATGGATTACATAATGACAATGTCCATGTCAGGGGCTGTAAAGACCTGTGTCACTCATGACTCTGCTGCTTCAAAGTCAGATGTCATAGCAGTAGAACAGCACTTAGAGAGGCTCTGGGAGAGGGGAAATTGGAATTGCCACGAGCATTGTGCCTGAAGAATTCACAGTTTGTATCTTTACACAGTTTGACAAGGCCCAGTCTCCCTTTTTGGGGAGCTTCCCCAGTGAGTTGCCTTTCTCCCTTGTGTAGTATTGAAAGTGGGGACCCAGCTTCCCACAGCCACTCCTACATTCCCAGGGCATTTCATTACAAGTCCAGGAAGACGGAGAGAGGAGTGCATGGGGAAATTCTGGCTGTGCTGCAGCTACTCTCTGGCAGCAGAGCTGACCTAATGTGGCAGCAAAGCTGCTGAAAGGCTCCCAAGAGGAATGCTGTGGCTTGAGGAACGTCGCAGTGCGTGTGTGTCAGATTGCTATCTTCAGACTGCACATCGTACACAGAAAACCACATTAGAAATTTTCATACCTGATTTGTTCCCCAGTATTGCAATGGTGCATAGGATCACTGCAACTGGGAACACATGAAAGTCTCTCTTGGTGCAGCTGTGACTTAGAGTAGATGTCATCTTCCAGATGCAGGTGTACCTGCAGGATACAGATGTGTAAACCACACTCAGTGCTCATCTGTCCCAATAGACTGCTTGATGGAAAAGCTTAGTTCAGACAGGAATATTTAGTTAATTTTGATACCTGCGAAAGGAAATGAAGGCATTTAGGAAACAAAGCTAAAGTCCTCCAACAAGGATTGGGCGTTACTGAGCAAATACTTTACAGTGCTACAGCAGTGACAGAGGCTTTCCAGCACTGGCATCCTGTATTGCCTCGTACTTTCAAAGCAATATGCAAATGCTACGACTGCTAAAAAGCCCCACTTGACTCACAGCTTCTCCTCCACTTGACATTTAAATTTCAAGATCAAGATTAGGAGAAGCAAATCAGAATACCTGTATTTAAAATCAGGTGATGCTCTACTGGTACCACTTACAGATGGCTGAGTAACTGTCAGTGAGCCCGGGAGAATTCTGACCATCAAAATCTGTTTTCAACAGAGGTACGTAGAGGTATCTTCATTAAGCATTTACTTATATTCACAGTGGATCTATGTGACATTGCCATGGGTTATAAATGTTGACTGGGTTCTGTGACAGGAAAAAGGCTTTATGTTTGTGAGGAATTCCAATAGCTCTGTGAAAGAAACTTCTTTACTATTTCCTTGGTGAAAAAACCCAAGCAACCAACCCCCCCACTGTCATCATGTGTCATTGTTCCCCCCCCAAAAAAAACCAACAACAAAAAAAAACAACACAAAAAACACACAGAAAAACAACTAACTTCTGGGAACATGAAAGTACATCAAAACAAACAGAAAATCAACTAACTTCTGGGAACATGAAAGTACATCAGAGTACATTTTGAGTAATTTTTCTTTATTTTAGCTAGACATAAAGGAACAGGGAGAAAATGAATTACAGATTTTCAAAATTACATTATTTTGCATTATTCAACTTAGGGCTGGCTTCATTTTGTCAGCACATATTGTGGAGGGAGACAGCAAATTAAAATCCTAGAACAGTGACATTAGGCAGATTCTGTCCTCTGAAGCATGTGGGCAGCCTGAGACAAGCATAGAGGAAGTACCGACCTGCTAGTGTTTTGGTCTGAACCCCTACCAATAAACAGTGCAGTAATTAAATTACAGTGGAGACTTCTTATATTATTACTAGTTTTTTCATTCGTTGTTTATCCTACATAAGCACGTGTCAGCTGACAGTTACTGTGTAGACTCCTGTTGTATTCCCCTCTACCCTGATCGTCCAATCTATCTTCCCAGCATAATTTTATTCCACATAATCTTCCTTCCATGCTTTTCTCTTAAGAACTCTTGAGTCATATTCCTTCTTAAGACTTCTGCTTCCATGTAGTTTGCCAGCTGTAAGGCATCTTGGCCAACAAGCCTTTGCACTTCTTCCAATCTGTAGATATGCTGCTGCAGAGACGAGACAGTATACTAGACTCGAGTCATCGTGTTCCTCTCAGGGAAGCTCTTTTTCATATTCCTTGTTTCATAGTTTTTCTTGACCATTTGAAAGATAGACCTGCTCTTCGTAAGCAGCACAGGAAACAACCACCTACTTGCTTCTCTTCCGTGTTTGGCTTTATTGCATGAGGAGCCCCAGTGATAGTGCAGGAGTCCACACATTCAAGTTCTTTGGCAAAACCATCTGTTTCCTTTCAGCTCTTCAAAGACTTGCTGTGCTAATTCCAGTTACTATGTTGTTTGGGCATTACAGAGTTCAGACCTCATTCACAGCCTGAACCATGCTTAAACCCACAATTCTGAGGGGGTCCCGCTAAAGACAACCACAACTCCGAAAGTCACAACTAACATCCGAGACAAAAGGGAAAAGTCTTTTATTTCAGCATGTTCAATACATTTTTAAAGAAACCCCAAAATTTCATCTCTTTTTTTTTTTAGCTGAAAAGCATCAGCACTGCAAAACTCATGCCACATGTAGTAGCAGGTGCATCTTCTTTACGAGACTAAACCAGACAACTTAGATCTGGAGAGGTTTTTCTTATGCTGACTGACAGGCAGTATTTTCCAGTCAAATCTGTACCTGCCCGCTTCCCTGAGCTGAATGCATCTGGACGTAAGCACTGTATGAGAAACAGCAGATCTATTGTGGGAAGCACAGGGCAGAAACGTTGCTAGATGTGTCTGTGCACCACAACAAAAGCTCTGAGCTAGTTTGTTTTCCAGTGTTTACTTATTCCTAGTAAAATGAGTTGCTTAAGCTTATTTTGAACTAGTCCTAGTCAAATTCTGACCCTGCCTGCAAGAAATATTTTTCTCTATCAGGTACTTGAGCATTTTGCAGCTAATTTTGGTCACTAATTTATGCATCTATATGCATAATATATGCATAACGTCTTTTGGAGAAACATTTGTTAAGGCTGACAATAGTAACTGCCAGATATGTGGTAGGTGGAGTTGTCTGGAGTGTTTGTCATCCTTGCTAGGGAAAATAATTAATGTACTTCTCCAGACTAAGAACTTCATTAATGACATTCATTTAGGAATGCAAGAACAGGAATACGAAACAGCACAGAATTCCCAAAGTGCAAAGTCCTAATCCGTTGGCCCAGCCAGCAAATCGCCTTAGCAGAGTGGGGTTCGCAGGGGTCTAGAACACCGCTCACTCCTCTCGGTAGAAGAGTAAACAAAACCACTAGGCAGTACACTGGATTATTTTAGAGGTGAGAGGACTGAATATTTGCACGACTTTTCTTTTTCATCTGCGTCCTGAGGGTATCTGTGTAAATTCTGTTAAATTATGACATTTCTTCCTCTCTTCCATCCTAAATTCTTACATTTTGTTTAACAACCTTGCCACGGTCAAATTTTTGTCCATTGGTCTAACGCTTTCCCTTGTCTGCCCCCACTTCCCTTTTAATTGCTACAGAATACCAACATTTATTTCCATATTCAAAAAAAAAAACTTTACTTTAGAGCAATTTACATCCTGGTACCTGGATACTCCTTGTTTATTAGGACATTCATTTGATAACTATTTTTCTTTTGCTTTGACAGAATGTGCAATCCCGGGTATTTATAGGGTGGCCTGTTCCAGCAGGCACTGGCCCTGCCTCTCCTCTGTGTTATCAGCTGCCTCCCGGCTGAGACTAATCAGGCAATACAAAAGCCAGCAGGCTGCTCGGGTGGAGAGGGATGCCAGGAAACCCCGAGTCAGAGAGGCCAGGAGACAAGTGCTTGCCCACAGCTGGCACTGCAGCAAGGCACAGACCTTACAAGACGGGTTAGCAGACAAGGCTGTTTGTAATGAGGATCACTTCTTTGTCTTTTTCTGGGTTTAAGCAAGAAATGAAGCACTGAGCCTTTCCCAGGACAGAGGTCCTGGCAGCTGTATTCCTATGATGCGAAGAGCTAGCCTCAAAACCCCTAGCTTATTTTCCACAGGCTAAACAGCCATCCATACTTGTGACTTAGCCAGTGCTGAGCTGGGACTGCACTGCTCCAGTGAAACAAGTTGCTGGTCAAACAGCTGCTGAAGACAGGAGTCTGGTGAGGCAGGAAGACATCAGGGGCTGCA
>KL267456.1:14274-53332 GCA_000699545.1 Podiceps cristatus
CTCTGTCGTTCCTCTATAGCTGAATGAGGAATGAAGCTGAACCGAGAGGACTGTTTACAAATACAAAATGAAGGGTGTGGAGGCAAAGCTTCTCTGACTCTCAAACATACCATGTAGGTAAAATGCATCCGCATGTGTGACCGAATGAGGTTAACCTGAACTAAATATAGTGCTTCAGGAGCTGGCCTGCTGCACAAGTGATGCTGAATGAACAAAGGAAAAGATTGTGTATCTCCCGGGGTTATCTAAACTGCTGTGTCTAATTTTGGCCTCCCTGGGTTTCTGAAGGTTGCCATTGGCAAAAGGCAGCAGCGCAGAGGTGGGTGGAGAAGTTCCCTTCTTGGCAGGTCAGCTGGAGAAGCCTGCTACAGCCCACGTCACCTCCCACCTCCAGGGCTGCCGTGCAGGTGAGCAGGTGGCCCAGCTGGATGCCACACAGGAGGAAATTCCTGCGACCTTTGCTGGAGAGAACCTTTAAATAACTTTCCCTTTTCCTGTTGTGCCTGTGGTGTTGAGATGATGCAAGGACAAACCCTACTAATCCTGAAGGTGCCATTTGGAAATATCTCTGCAGTCTTTGCCCCAGGTGACCTTTAACTTGCACAGCGCTGTGCAGAGAAGTGAAGCTTCAGCTATTCCAAATCTGGCCCTGCAAGGAAAATGTGAAATACTGCATTTGCTTAGACCTAAGAAGTTCATCCTCTCATTTTCCTTCCTCCATGTTCGCAGAGGGAAAGTGAGTGGGCAGGGAAAGGCAGAACTGTTAGAGCTGAGGAGAGAAGGGGGCATACCGAGAGGGGTACATACATGTCTGAGTTGACACACTTTGAAGAGTTTATTGCATCCACTGAACTGGTTTGGTAGTTAATGCGATTTTGGTCTCAGAGGCTGTCAACTTCATAAATTTTTAGAATTGTTTCTTACTTCCAAAAGTTTCATCATCCAGATGAACAGATTATCCCCTATTTTTTTAAAGGGGAAGGCAAGGGCTGGCTTAGAATTATCAAATAAGTGGTGATTTCTGGTAATTTAAGATCCAAAATAGAAGTTCATAAAACATTTTTTAAAATTTTTTTTTTAGTGTTAAAAACTTTAAAGGACTGTTACCAATCTTGCTAAGCATTACAACGTGGTACTCTGCTGGGACTGTCAGAAAGTGAAAGACTGAAAATAAGAATAACAGAATAAGAAATAATAAGAATAATAAGAAAGAATAAGAAATAAATAAAACAGTCTCCTTTAAAATCAGTTTAGTTTTTACATCATACCTTGTGGTCAGACACAGGATTTAGGTATTAAAGTTGTGTTGTTATTAAACAGGATTGTAATTTTAGCAGATGTCTTAAGTTTAAATTGATGCAGTTCACTCCATGGATATTTTTAAAGTCTTTTACTTGAAGGGGAGTCATCCCTTTTAGGAGACTGGAGTTGGACCAGCAGGTAAGCACAGCTGTAGTCACAGAGTTTCTTTACATCCCACTACAGAACAAAAATATATTTCCAAACCTCAGAAGGTATTTGTGAATCAAGTTAAGGTTCAAGCGGCCCCGTCATGTTCCTTTGGTCAATATTACTTGTAAAGCCTCTTACTTTCGTGGGGCATCCCTTCATCCTGTCTTTCAAAATAAACCTTGTGCTGGTGTAATCAGTGGGGCCAAACTAGAGCGATTTAAACCTCTATTTCAGAAGAAACTACCCCGTGTCCTCTGCTTTAGGATCTCCTAGATGCTTTCAGGGTGTCTGCACTGGAGAAGATTGCTCTGTCCTTGCATCTCTCTTGATGAGACTTCAAGCCAAAACTCAGAGTGCGATCCCGAGACTTGATAAACAATCACTCTTGCTTATCAGCTCAGCAACATGAGGCACAAAGCACCCCAAGATGTTTTCATAGCCCAGCATGACTCAGTGCATTGCTAAAGCCTCTGCTACGTCACAGCCTCCAGCTACCCCATGGAAAACAAACTGTATCTGAGGAGGAGGAGGAGGTTAATTTCTGAGGCTGATGAAGTCTGAGAGCATTCCAGAACTGGTTTAGTTTGCCTCTGGGAAGGCTTGAGTACCAGTAGCTAGGGAACAATTCAGTGACAGCAACAGCTTGTTTCTCGGAGATTTAACTCTGTGTTTGTGGTGCTTGCAGGGATAAGGAAATGTTTCATGAACACATAAATAGCTAATGTAAAAGGAATTTAAATGTGTTATCCAGAAACAATTCACTCTTAGTGAGTCTAAATCGTAAGCACAAAGGCAACAAAGCCACTCTGTAGTTAAAAATACTGCAAGCAATGGTGTGCCTCTTTGCACAGAAGATACTACATGTGATTGTACTGGCCAAGCACAAACATCCATACATTAACTTTCCGTGCCATGAGCCGCCATTGGCAAATCAAAGTTAAGTTACCTTTTAAAATTACACCATTAACATTAGGCTTCGGGTTTATTCTCTCCTATTCACGTTTTTCAGCCTCAGATAAAGGATACCTCTTTCTCTCCGTGAGCTGAAGTACCACTCCTGCTTCGGCCAGTAATACAGAGGGAACAAACCCCAGATAAGCCTGTTAGTATCTGCAGGCGGGGGGCCTTGTGATACGGCATTTAAAACTTAAATCTAGGAATTGTAGATCAGGTGAAATAACCACCGTTGCTTGCTGTCTCCAAGAAGGAATTTGATGTGTTATCTGGCACTGCATCTTCTAATGGGGACCTTAAGCATATTCGGTGGAGAAGAGGACCTTTTTGATTCTTACTAAGTTCTACCTTATATGGCAACATTAATTTTGAACTACATGGTAGGGTCAGGACCCCTTTGCGCTTAGCACAGTCACTGCTCTGAGTGCTGATAAATAAAAGGATCTGTGGACAGAAGGGACACAAAATTAACAGCACAGCTAAGTGTTGTTAGTCAAATCAATTAGTTTAAGTATTCTGGGATTATAGGTAGAAACTGATACTCCAAATTTAAGTTTTTGTCCCTGTTATAAACCCATTCTTTCTTTGTGGACATAACCAAGAAGAGAACAGTACCCGTATCCAGTATATAATAACTGCTTTTGTACCTTACTGACTCTGAAGTAAAAACGATCCAAAGAAAGAACTAGTACGATGTTAAATCTGCCAGGTCACTTAAAATGTACATCTTTTCAACTGGGGAAGTAATTCAGATCATTAAGGGGAGTAATAGTGAAAAACCTCCAGATAAAGCAACTTTTCTCAGGAACACATTTATCTTGAAATAGGGAAGCTGTAGAATTGGGTGAATGATATTCACAAAGACCTTGTTGAACTCAGTGCCTGGAAACATTCGGGAATTACGGGAGTGACCTATTTTGATTTCACAGAGGATGAAGGAGCTGCCTAGTCAGTCACCCTTGTACAGAGGTTGTCCTGATTAGCAGGCATCACGGTGGGAGCAGCTGGAGCTGCTGCTGAACTTACGGCATACTCGGGAGACTTCTTTTTCAATGGCAGCATTTGCATTTAAATAAGGAAATCAGACGCGTTGAAGTGGAGCAGTGGTTCCAAAGTACAAAAACAGCATTAATCACAGAAAAGAGAAAACAGAGATGCCTACCCAATTCTACCGCCAGGTCTGGAATATTCACCTGTTAGAGATATGCCATCTTGTTACTTGAACTCTAATCCATAGATCCTCAAAATACGACTCAATTCTTGTACGGGAGACCTTGCCTTCCTACCCAAGCAAAAAAAAATTAAGTTCCCCTTCTTAATTGTGTTAATTGTTAAATGACAGGAGGCCAGTTTCAGAAAATATTCAGCATCTCAAAGCTGTCATGAAACTGATTTGTTCAGAGCCATGGAGAGTTTGAGCACAGGCAGTCATCCTCTGCTTTCACCAAAAGGCACTGATACCATCTGAGGTATTTCGATGAAAGAAGTGATTTCTTCTTATTTTCATCCCTGCTTTGTTGAAAGAATGAAATTATTCTAATACCAGTTACAAACTAGAGAAAGATCAAACCAACAAAACCCCTTCCAAATATTTTTAAACTTACTCAGTACTGAAAGATACAGTGGACAATCTTATTTTTCAATTTTTTTTGCTAGCCAATGAATATAATTTGAATTCTCGCAGCAAAGTTGGAATTTTTCATGAACTACCAAGATATAAAAAAATGTTTTGTGGACTGGTCTTTTGGTCTGTTTATTCACGTGCCTTAGCCACATGGAGATCGCTTGACTTGAAACTGTCAGAAGAGTGCCAGCGTCAAAGTACGAAAGCAGTGGTGCCACACATGCTATACTGCCCTTGCGCATGCTTAAACCTTTTGACTTCTCCCTTAGGGACAGATGATGTGTAATATAATTGCATACTTAGAGATGAAAGGCTAACCAGTGATTTATTTAATAGTCTCAATAGCACAATGAACCCAACTGGGGTTTTTTTACCTCCAAGAACTTGGCTCAGATGTAACTCCACATCACACTAATATAAAAGCTGCTCTAAGGTGATCGTGGCAGCTTTTCAAAGTAGATCAGGGATAACCTTGACAAGCGTTCTCTAGTATTCTCTAGTTTGTGCTCAAGAAAACTAAATGACAAAGCCAGCAATATTTCCACCTAGGCAGATTAAAGAATTTTTGAACTGTAATTGGGGGGAAGGGCTGGACACACACACGACATGACAGGAAGAGGGCTGAGATGGCACCTGTCCATTCCCCATGAATTAAGGTATATGCCCTTAACACGAAGTCAACAGGTTTAAAGGCTCTTTTTCTAATGGCTTGTGGTACTTCATAGAAATCTTATCTTTGAAGAGCATCAAATCTGGGATCTACTATGGAAGTAGTAGTAGTACACTCAATGCTGAATCTGCCATCTGGATGTTGCAGGTGTATGCAATGTGAGGTCTGGATGGAAATTACAGTGTTCAGTTCCACGCCGAAGGAAAAACTCTGCTCAGTCAGCAGGCAGGCATGTCTGAAGGAACACAAGCGTCCAAATGTAAACCCAGAGGAGATGCGATAGAGAGCATCGGGGTTCGTATAGTCGATGGGGTTTCATGTAATTAACTGCTCCAGAAAGGAATTGAAAAACGTGATTGTTTGCGGAACTAATTTAACACATAGGCTGCACTGACTTCTTCCAGAAATTAAATGAAATTTCTGCAACGTCAGAAAAGAGTTACTCCAGCAGATAGCTTTAATGCTCTCAGTCAGGAATGGATGAGGCTACAATCCACATTGTCCTCTGTGGAGGGAGGAAGTTCATTTCCAGCCTCAGAGGCCCATTATAACTCAAAATTCCAGATGGCACTTACTTATCTCAGTCAACTTCAGTTTCTCTGCTTTGCTCAAAGTCTATTTTAAGTCATTCCATCTTCGAGGAAAAATTGCCTCTGGAGTTTCGTGGAGATTAGACCCAATGAACTTCCATTAGAACAAGTCTACCTGTTGCATGAGTGGATTCCCTAGGATTTTAAAATCTTCTAACTTACTATAAGGACACAAAGCCCAAAGAGAGATCATAACGTACTACCAATGCTGTTCTCATCTAAGCTAGGTGATGATGACTGGAGAACATGCTACAATAGTATCTGAAAGAAAGCAACACTGCTTCCCTAAAGAGAAGCACTGATTATTAGCCATATTCCTCAGGCCATTTTAGTTTAATTACATTTCATTTCACTGGCTAACATTTTGATGACGTAAATTTAGAGACTTCTTTATGGTTTTTCAAAACCCCCTAGAACTCAATTAACAGGCTTTGTCAGGACTTGGACTTCAAAGTCCTGGATAGAGTCGTTTAGAAACTTAAATAAAGCAGCTCATTGTAAACTATAGAAAGCTGCAGTTTCCTCTTGAACTTCAACCTGTGCAGTTTAGCAGGTGTTGGGGTGTAATTTTCATTAATTTGGCTATGCTTGTATTTAACTGTATTTGTTACCTTAAGGGTGACTTTTAAATTCCATCCCAGAACATGAAAATAGTGTTATACCTCAGTTTTCTGCAATTGAGAAGGCAATTTTGAAAAAAAAACCCAAGCCAACAAATGCAACAAACTTAAGTCCACTGTGAATTCAGACCCTCAAAAATGATTTCTTTGTCATTTCAGGTAAATTTTTGTGTTTACCCCATTTTGGACCCCACAACTTACAGTGGTGATGCAGCTCCAGCAGCCATCTCATTAACTCACTATTTCTCTTTGAAGCTGCAGTTTTCTTTTATTTTGACCTAACGTTTTAAAATTAACCAGTAAAAATTACTTCCTCAATTATTAGATATTGAGGTAGGTCCCAGATCACAGTGACCCGTTTTTCATAAAATATAATCACTGTTTCAACAGTTAGACCTTTTGTAATACTTTATGACAAAAAACAGACTCCCAAACATAAAGATCTTTTGAATTAAAAAATTATTTCCTACAAGCTCTAACCTTTCCTTTCTCTCTACCTCTCTATAGGGAAGTCCTAGAGGTTAACAAAAGTTCAGGGATGAGATTGTCTTTTAAAATTTTTTGACCCTAGTAACACAAGCACGTGCAATCTTGAAGGAGATCTAATCATAGAAAGGAATTACTAAAGTTACTGACCTGGATAAACCAAGGTTTTGTTCCGCCTGGAACACTACACCCACAGGCTGGTCCGGTAGAAGAAAGGCCGAGCAAGGCTGGGGAAACGGGGTTATCGGCTTTTCCTCCTCTTAAAGCCATCTTACTGGAGCAGGCTCACAGGGGAAGGGAGCTGGACTTCCTAGCTGATTCAGCAAAAAATAGCCAAGAAGGTATCTCTGAACCTATCATTTCATTCCTACTCGTTTCCACAAAAGCTTTGTAAGAAACGTTAAAGTACGGAACTTCTGAAAGGCACGAAGCTCCCTCAGACACGAAACCTCTGGCGTCGGTTTGCCTGTGCTGTGCAGCAGGGCCGGAGGAGCAGGCTAAGGGCTCCTCTTCCGGGCAGGTGGAATTTGTTTGAATGGGGGCTGAGGAATGGAAAGGACAGGGCTCAAGCTCAGGTTGCTTCTTCATATCAGACTAAAATTCTTAATTTAACTTTTCTTTTTTTTTAATTTTATTTTTACATCTTCCATTTAGAAGTAGGTACCTTGAAGAGATCAGTCGTAGAATGGATAACCTGCTAGCCGCCCTGTCTTTCTCCGATTTCTCAACTTTTTTTCGTTGCTTGTTTAAAACGTGTTTGTCTGTCACGAAGGGCTATCATCTGTCGGCTCTTTCTTTTGAACTGCCAGACAGTAATCTCAAGTCTGGATCACACTGACTCATGAAGAGAGATAAAATTATCACCTTTGAATCACTTGACTGAGCAGTGACCTAGTGGGGCAGGAATACAGCTTTAAAGGGTGCTGAAGTGGTTACGAAGACCACAGGGGTGATGCAAACAGCGTCAGTGAAATTAAGCAGGTGAATCTAGCCCCGGCATTAGGCAGCAGTCGTTCGGGGGGTACGGGGCCTTCCTGCGCGTTTGTTCAGGCTGAGCAAGCAAAGCACCTGTTATCAAAAATGCTTCTGTGCTTTCTGTTTTGCTTTTTGGCCCATGTGATGCTCCCATAAACTGCCTGTATCGCTTCGCAGTGCCCTGGCTGCCACCTCAAAATAGCAAAGCGAGTCCTGTACCAAGATCCGCGCTCTGAACCTCTCCTCCTCCTGTCTTCAAGCGGGAGCCCTGGCAGGGAGGCAGAAACCCCTTCACTTCACGAATTCCACCATTAGATGTCTCTGACCGACCGTCCTTACTCCGGGCAGCCCTGCCCTGGGCCGGCTGTGCCTGCCCCGCGGCCCGATGGCAGCTCCCGAGACCTGCGGGGAGGGTAGGTGGGGCTTGGGAGAGGGACCCGGCTCATGCCGGGGGGAAGTTTGTTACGGGGAGAGTGGTGAGGGGCTGGAACAGGCTGCCCAGAGAGGGGGTGGATGCCCCATGCCTGGAGGTGTTCAAGGCCAGGTTAGACGGGGCCCTGGGCAACCTTGTGTAGATCCAGGCCAGGAGGTTGGTGGCCCTGCCTGTGGCAGGGGGGGTTGAACGCTGATCCTTGGGGTCCCTTCCAACCCAGACCATTCTATGGTTCTGTGATTCCCTTCCCTGCTCTGCAGGTGAGAAGCAAAGGGGGAGTTCGGGCCAGCAGCAAACTTGTTTGCCAGTCCCAAATGTTACCAAAATATTATCCCAGGTGCAGAGCATTTGGTCCTCTGTTTAATAAATGCTTCTTTGCTTAATGCTAGTACATGTTTCCCTATTTAATGCCTTGAACATTAGAAGTGCCAAGTGGGATTATTTTTAAAACAGTACCCAACCATCTTTTGAGTATGAATTTGAGGATGCCTGGATTAAGTTTACTGCATGTAGTGATTGCCCTGAGTGCAGGAAGAAGCAGAATTTGCTTATCAGGGAGAAGGGGAAAGAAAAAAAAAAAAAAAAAAAAAAAAAAAAAAAAAAAAAAAAGATTTCAGGCAGGATTACAGATTACATGTTGCAGAGATTTGCTGTTATCTAGAGATGGGAGCTGCTTCTTCCATGCCTCATGCCTCTGGGGGAGACATCACTGTGGTGTTGGGGGACGAAGCCTCTGGTTATTCTTGCTGGTTGCAGGCTGCTGGCTGCCGTTCTGGATGGCTGCGCGTGCAAAGGACTTTGGAGAAAAAGCTATTCCCTTTAATCATGTAACCCCATGAACATTTACCTCTCACTGTTGAGACTGTGGCTTGTCAAAATTACTTAAGCCCTAACACAGTCCTGCCAGGTGAATGCTGTTACTCCAGTGACAGCTTCAGTCCTGAATGGCATTCATTGTCTTCTCACGGAAACAAATCTGGGGTAACTGTTTAGATGTGTGCTACGAATCCGGCTGCATTTGTTTCTGTAATGATCTATTAGCTGGGTAGTGGTATACGTATTAATAACAAGGCATCGCTTACAGGTCAGCATTCATTTCAGTAATGACACCAGTTGTTTTCTAGAGGGCTGAGAGCGACAAT
Organism: Podiceps cristatus; assembly: GCA_000699545.1. Lineage (NCBI taxonomy): Eukaryota > Metazoa > Chordata > Aves > Podicipediformes > Podicipedidae > Podiceps > Podiceps cristatus. Next base: position 23,221 of record KL267456.1, read on the forward strand.
TTTAGCAATTTTTTATTCTATGAGCAAACACAGAGAGCAAATTCAACTTTTTAAATTAAAGAAAATGGGAGGAAATATCTATTCCAAAGAGTTAACATAAATGCACATTCTAAGTGAGTGTTGCCCTTATGGTAATGCTGCTGTTTGCCTTTGTAATCAGGGCTGTTTTTATATAACCCACTTCATTTTTTTTGCTCTTTGCTTTTTCAAATATTGTTCTCACAGTTTAAATTTGTATGTATGAGACCATGTATATGGCTACATGCATAGTAATGTAGAATAAAGGGTAGAAAGATTTGCTGTGTAGAAGATAAGAGATTTGCTATTATTCATCTGTTAAAATGACAAAATAGTCCTAAAGAAGGCAAATTCATTTTATTCCGTATGCCTTTATGCCATTCATCTTGGGGAAAATGAAATAGAATGCTTTTGTGATTATAAAAATAGCAGAGAAGTAGGATTACTGTGGTAGAACTTAAATTTACGCCACTGTAATTTGAACCTCTTCTTTTCCTTTTTCATCTAATATTTCTAATTTACAGTCCATGTAGGCTATAAATACTTGGAATTATTTATCAGTGAACTCATCATTGGAATGGTCACCTCATGCTATTAGTTCCTAATGAGATTATTAGGCCTGGGTTTATTTTGTGGGCTCTGAATAGCCAACATAAACTTAGACATTGTTAAGTTGCTGTCAGGATTGTGTCTGAAGCTCATTTTCTTTTGCAAGCATTTAAATCTCCCAGAAAATAGCAGGATTATTTGTGTTGTAAAAATCTTCATTATGCACTGGGGAAGACTGATCTTGACCAAGTTGTCAGCCAACTGCATGCTTTATACTAATCAGAGAAATAAAATACAGGATAAAAATTAAGAAGAGAAATGTGGGTTTTTTTTGTTTGTTTGGGTTATTTTTCTTTTTTGATGCATTTTCATAGAACCTTGTTGTAAAGGTGCTGATTTTACCTAGAAGAATAACTTACTTCACCAGTGAGGTGAAGGCTTCTATGGATGAACAGGGTTATGCAGGAATTGTGTATTGTGCTCCTGATGATGGAGCACAGTAGTGTTTGAAAAAAGCTCACAATGACACTATTCAGCAATTTAGATGAGGAAGTGATGAAAGATTCCATCTCCGTGTAAAATCACAAGGGAGATTTTGCAAAAGGAACGTGTAATTATGCAAGTAGCACTTTTCAGTGCCATTTCTCTTGAATACTTCTGACTTGTCTGTGGAAGTTTTTGAACGCAGTTGGTCAGAACACTGTTTCGGCCTAATCTGAAAGGCTGTGTACACTCAGCGCCCTGCTCTATGACACCGGGCCGTTACAGGCTGCGTGGACCACAAGAATCGCCATGCTGTAACAGAGCTCTGGGTCTCACCTCCATTAAGGTGTCTCTGACAGATCAGACCTAGATACCTCAGAAAACCATGCAAGAAATCCTTTGAACCACAAAATCTTAATTGACCAGAGAGATTATTTTATCAAATCAACCACAACTGTCTCTGATTACAGTCTAGAGGGTGAATAGTTAGTTGACTTTTATCTTTATCCTTGCTAATAGTTCTTGATTCCTAAGAAAGTTTGGCCCTCGATATTACTGAGAGACACCGAGTTCTGCAGGCTGCTTTATGAAGCTATTACCGTTTCTCAGAGCTAAATGTACTTTGTGCTGCTCCACTGAATTGTAGAAGAGCAAGTAAATATCGATGCTGTTTCTTTTACATACTTCCTACGCTGTTCCCATCTCATACACCTCCTTAAACCTTGCGGTATGCTTTAATAAAACATGCTGGTAAAGACCCGCCCTCCAGAATTTCTGGTGCTAATTTTTGGAGCATGCTGTTTCAGAGTATTTCAGTTTCTATCGGCCCTGTTCCGTGCTGGGTCACAGCAGATGTATGGTGTCGTCCCTACACCAGGGTAGAGCTTTACCCAGGATTAATTTGGTCAGCAGGTATTGATTTGTTTTGCAGAGCATTTCCTTAGTTTGGTGTCCTCGAAGGAGGTCTCGCTGGTAATGCAGGATAAGCAGAGAGTTTTGCCTCACCAAAAATTCCCTTGACTATTTTATTCATTTTGAGATATGAACGCTCTGCGAGCTTGAAATTTTTCTCAGTAGAGCTGAATTATTGCAGAATCAAATTCACATCAACAAAAAGCGATAGATGACTTTTGTTCCAGTTTTTCCAGGATCTGTTCTGCTTACCTAGAGCTTGAGTATACAATGAGCAAAGTTAAAGGGAAGTCCTCAGTATAGTGTGATTGTCAAGTAATTTATTCGAGATGGGATTACTTCTTTTTACAGATAAGGGTTAATGTTCATACTGGTGTAACGCTACATCCTCCGCTGAGGTTTGTATTGGTGTAAAATGCGTACCTTGTTTTCAGAGGCATGCTGTTTCTACCACTTCTTGTTGGTTCTGTATCATTTTGTGTTATTGTTTAAGAATGAACTTGGGAATAATTATTGCTTTTTAGCATGGAGTTTCCTAGTAGCCTTTTTTTTTTTTTTTTTTTTTTAAAAAAAAGAAGGATTTAGTTTAATTGTTGTGAGACTAATAGGCAGGAAAAGGAGATACAATAAGAGATAATGTGTTCATATTTATAAAATCTTTAGACAAGCTTGAGTGAGTTCTCTAATTAACCACAGGAAGACTATATGGCTGCTGAATAAATTAGCAGAAAAAATAAAAACTGTAGTCTATTAGAATGCCTGAAACCAGGAAACACATTAAATACTTTCAGCAAGACCAACACATTGGACAAATGGTCAGGAGAACCTGAAATGAAGGTCTGATTCCTTTTTGCTTGTGTGAGCACATTATGAAGTGGAGTTACAGTATGATTTACACTGATGTAAGAGGAAATCAGGTCTACACTTTTTGCAAACTTCAGATAGTGCATCAACTCTATTTCAGCTCAGTAAATTTGTTCTATTAAATGGTATTTTAAGTCAGTTTTAGAGACAGGAAAAAACCCCAGGGAATCACTCTTTAATGAAGGCAGTATGAGGATTTTTGGAGACTGAATTCCGGTACTGCGTGTGCTACGATAACAGACTACTGTCTGAAAAGCACCAACATGCCCATTTGTGACACAGAGATTTGTTGAATGTCATTTATTGACCCCTTCCTCAAAATGCTGTGTACAAGACATTACAGATACGGCCATTTCCCTAATGGCTTCTTGTCCCCTCGAAAACATTAAAACTTGAAACCTGTCAAGAAGATGATTTGGAGTGCAGTTCCTGCACATCAGTACATTGCAGTTGTATCATGCACAGTTGTGATAGTTACTGCATCAAGTGTGCCTGGAAAGCAGCCAAAAAAGAATACTCAGCTTCTGAATATCTAACAAAATGGCTACTATAGTCAACCATCTCAAGATACTGCCTTCTTTGCTGGCCTTTGGATGCAGAAAACAGCTTTTACTAGGCAACCCCCTCACCGGGAAGCTCCAGTTTCTAGGAGAGACATGCAAATGCAGAAAGAGCTGGACTGTCTGGATTTTGTGAGGAAATCTGAGCTGTACACTAGAGAAATATTCCTGATTTGGAATCAACCCCTAGAAATGCCACAGAGTAGGTGATATTAAAATGGCTTTGTGAAGTTGAGTCTTTTACTATGTAGATGAGGTTTCCTTGTCACAGTGTAGCTCTTCCATTTGTGCTTCATTTCAACAGAAGGGAAGAAAGAAGTGAATCACAGAAACATACTGTCCTTAGAGGTGGGACACATACCATCATACCCTGTGCACTACTTCTTCCGTGACCAAAAAGGTGGCCTCCAGTTTTAAGAGCTGTTAGCCACGTGCCTTTGAGGCAGCATGCTTAAGAAACCATGGATATGTGTGCTAACAGGGAAAATGGGGTGCATATCGCTGGATTTCTGAAAATGCGCTTTCTGTGTTACGGATCAGTGGGACTGGGAACATCCCTGGATTATTACGTGCTTTACAGATACTTCCCAGACGCTGCACGGAGTGCAGCACTCACAGTTACTTCCAAAAAAGGTATTTCTTCCCAATCAGTCTGCACAGGTGAGGTACTCTTAGTTCCCAATTCACAGTGAATGTTTTCTGAAATCACTTGTTACATGAGAACACAGGGTGCCTTCTCAAACCCAGTGGCTGCTACATTTAGTATCCAGCATTTTGTACTACCAGTGATTTCAGAGAAAGGTGCAAAAAGTTGCAGAGAGGGTGAAAATGTAATAAGCAACTCTTGGGAAAGTTTCTCTCATGTATTCTGACTTTGAATCCCAAGGGCTTTTCTTTCTCCTTTAATATTGTATTTCTTTGACCCCTTCTAAATGTGGATGTTCTAATTATCCACACAAATGTTCAGTTCTCTTTTGGCTTTTACTGAATTCCTGCAGGTCACCAGCTCTGGCTCATAATTTCATGAGTCACTGCTGAATATGTACAAATGTTGGTAGTTAGGACAGTCTGACCCTTAGCTTCCAGCACAACAAAGTTCCATTCCCTCTTTTAAGAGAGTACTTCAAAGAAACCCTTTCTCTTGGAGATCCCATGCAGTTCTGACATTATTTGAAATTATAAATATATTTACCTTTCAAAAATGGCTTAGTGAGGCAGTGGGTTTTCTCTTGGAGCACTTGGAAATGCAATCCAGGGGTCAGGCTCGCTCGGCGTAAGCAGCAAGGAGCGATGGATCTGTATCCCTCTGCCCCTTCCTTGCCCCAGCGGAGCGCCTTCACAGCTGCAGGTGTAGCTAATGCAGAGTGATGACCTTTCAGGGGATGGGTGGAAGGGAGGGGTTGACGTAAATTGCTCTTCAGATGCGATCAGACTCTTCTGGAAGGCTGTTCTGCTCAGGTGTGTAGTGAAAGTAATAATCTGTATTAGCATTAATGATATTATTAGTGATGGGACTATAAGAAGCTTATAGTGTTATCTGTCCTGTATAGGGCTATAGATGAGAGGATGTAAACCTTGCTGAAGGACCACTTACACCCTTTCATAATTCATAGCTTCCACTAGAAGCTTCTTACTTAATTTTGAAACATTTAAAACACTGCTTAAGAGATACTCTTGGTTATTTAGGGACACAGAGGGTTTTTTGGACAGGTTTGGATCCGTGCCCTTGTAAAAAGACTGTCTGACCTCAGACTGTTTAATTTCTCTTTCTTTTGTTTATGACAACCAATTCCCAAAGGCAAAGCATTTGTTTGTATTAGTTTGCTGAGTAATTTTAGGAGACACATAACCAAGCTGATATACCAGAAGCAGCTGTATATATTTAGTATATTGCTGTAAGGTTTCAGTCAAACGGATTCACTTGCTGAGCAGTAATTGAAAGTGTTTCTAACCTGTGATCTTGTAGGTTTTAGAAGTACGTGAAGGTGACAGTGAATCAGGTATTGCCCTTCAAGAGCAGCTTCAATTAAGTCTTTGAAAACAATGTGTTTTTCCAGTGCTTTTCAGACTGAAGCACTCTTCTCTACAAAATTCCTTATGGAAAAAAGGGTAACTTGCCCTGCTCTGGAATGCAGCCTCTTCTAGAGTGCAGTGTGGTTTGAATTACTGCCTGGCAGGGCTGAGGAGAGTAGGTGAAGAAAATGGTTTTAACTAGAAATGCAGGAGGAGGGAAGGCAAAATAATCCCTTATGATTTAATCCTGCAAGGGGCAAAAGGAAGTTCTTTGAAGTCACTCGAGGGGTATTTGCTCATTTGTAGGCCCGCAGGGCCGGGAGGGACCATTAGATCATCTAGACTGACTCGGTGCATTACAGACCCTCGACTGTGCAGGTGCAGGGACTTGCCATGTGGAGTTAATTGGACAATCTGGGCTTCAGACAAGAAATGGCCGGGACCCGAGAGGAGTTATGGTATTTAGGTAAGGAGTGTGCAAAGCAGTGGCCCAAGGCGGATCCTGTTGCCCCTCAACAGCAGCTTTGCCGTGCGAAGCTGAATACCCGTCTTTCCTTCTCAGTCCCAGCCGGTGACAATGAAGTTTGCTGAGAACGTGCTGCCATTCTGTGTGGTCGCTGGGAATCTCGGTAAAAGCAAATGCCACCTGGCTATTGATGGTTTGGGGGGGTTTGTTAATCCCTCCTCCATTGTGATAGGAATGGAGCTGGAAGTGCTGTTTGAAATTCAGTAGAGAGCTCATTTTACTCTGTATTTTAGGAGCTTATAACCTTAACAAATCTGTAGGAGCCATTTACTGTCAGAAAGAGATAAAATTATCATTTGTAGACTTAGTGTTTCAAAAAAGTGCTTTTTTTTTTTGGTCCCCTTTGCTACCTTTTTATAGCTCGTAAAGAATGGTTTAGTTTTCCTGCTTTGTTTCTGTTGTAGTTTATGAACCTGCCAGCTAATAAAATTTCAGGAAAATCTAATTCTATTGAAAAGTTCAATTCAATTTTTTTTTAATAGGAATTTTATTTGAACACCCTTGTTTTAACATAGCTGCCAGCAATATGAGCAGTTTTAGGGTTTGCTTCATTTCTCATTCAGAAGACGTGCTGGATTTTAATAATTTCCAAGGGCAGGAGTTGATACTAAAATGACATACTGCTGTTGCCTGCACAAAAGCCTCTAGGCACCCTAACGAAAGCAGTGCCAGCAATAAGATTGCAAGCAAGGACACTGCGCTTTTGAGCCTCTGTGCTGTGGGAGCAATGAAAAATAACGGAATTCCCTTACACCCGTTCTTGTTCAGTGTACACCAGTCTTCTGAGTTGATGAATAAAAAGTCTTTTTCCATTTCACAGAGACCCTTATAAAAACCAGGAATTCCCCCGGCACTGACTCATCTCAACGTCTGCTGTTGTTTTGGGTGTCCTGAGAAAGGCCAGAACGCAGTGCACGCTTCATGCTAGCCACCCTTGGGGATTATCTACTGAAGTTGCAACAGCCCTAAGGCTGCAGGCTGCTGAGAAAATCAGAAGTCATAGTTTTGTCTGACTTGATGGACAGTGCAAAGGGGGATTACAGCTACTTTTGCCTTCCTTTTCCCCATTTTAACTGTGAGTTTGAACTGATGAGTGCTTTTTGTCAAAGTTGTTCAGACAATACTCAGCTGAGCGTTTTATAAAAATATTTTTGGTTTGATATTTATGTGCTGTGGGTGGTATGCTAAGACACCTGGCAGAGTACTGCACATTTCAACAGAAAATGAGAAATGATGACATAATTAACAAAATTTTCTTAGCAAAAGACTGCAAATTTTCACTCAAGTTCCTCCTGTTTCCAAATGCTTACAAAAATAAGTCGTCTTAGGATACTTCGCACTTTTAGAATATATAGTCTCACCTATAGACTAATTAGGGTTTCACTCTTTTACCCTAGTACAGTCTTACCTCCAGTTTCCTCTAGACATCCCTCTTGGCTTTTTAGAGTAGTCTGCCTGCCTAGCCAAGCTGATTGCTTAATGCTTTCATAGCAAAATTTGCATTTTGCATAAAACTTTTTGTTATAGTTGTTGGATAACAAAATTTGCCTTGTCCAGAGGTTGGTGGAAAAATCAACATGTACCGTGTGCTGATGTCAGCAGTGATTTCTACAGCATCACTGTAAGAAGTTCAGAGAACGCTTTCTTTGTAGACATTGGGGAGTTGAGATGTGCAGATTCTTTTATGGAAAGGACATGGAAAAGTTTAATCTTTTTGGATTAACCTCTGCCTCAGGAATAAAGCACAGACAAATGGTGCTTTCTGGGTGAAAAAAAAGAGTGCTTTGTACTTCCCACCCTCAATAAACCCAGAAACCCCTCAACCCTACAGGCCGTCCTCCAGAATCCTGTCTGGTTCTTGTGCGTAAGCTGTGTCCGAGCTGATAGCGACAGTTGCTTGTGATGGGAGTCCTTGTTATCTGCCTGGTATCACTTCCATTCGTCCTTTCAGGAGCATAGAACTTCAGACATAGGTACCAACCTGGTGTCCTGCGTTGTTTTGTACGCTGCCCTATGCACATGAAGTAGGAAATGGAAGGGTCTTGTTTCTCTTTTTGCATCCCGATCACCCTTTTCCACCTCATAAATCGCTGAAACTTTCAACAATCCCTTCTGTATTGACTTTTGGCACAATGTCAGTGTGTTCCCACAGTTGGCTGTATCGCTTTCTGGTTTCCTTGGCAGTTGTGCTAGATGCGCAGACATCAGCTTGTGAGGCTTCTGGGAGGAAGACTGAAAGGAACCTTAGCATTGACTGGGTTGTATCCTGGAGGATGTTGCAGCATCTTAATGCAGAACCAACGATACGCTGCTTCTCAGCTGTTTCTGCCAGTACTTTCACAGCTGGGATCAGGGAATTGAGAGCTGTCAGTGAACCACTGAACACTGAATTTGAGGCTGAAGTTGCACTTTCTAGGCTGCGGTGTCTACTGTGCCACCTTGCAGTCTTAAACAGTATTTAACGCCCTTTAAACAAATGTCCCTGAAAGCTTTGGATCAGCTCCTTCTTTGTGGTCTCACTCACGTTTTCATGGTGCAAGATCTGAAAGTACGTTCTTATTCTTAATGTGTCACCGATTCCTGAAAACTCCTTAAATTAAAGCCCTAAACTTTTACAACGTGATAGGTATTTCTGAGCCATATTCCCTGTGTTTGTACAACAGGGATATGGTGCAGCACTGGTCAAACTTCCAGCATCTTGTTTTAATGGTGTGAAACCTAGGGATGCTTATTTGTTAGAGGGTAACTTCCGTCTTTGCCTTTTGCGTGTTGTAGATAGGGGATGAATTTTGGCGTGCCTGCTTATGGATACTTACGATATTCCATCTCTTCTTTTTCTTAAGATAGTGACAATGAGAACAATGATAATTGTGTTTCCCTTTATCCCTCAAGTGTGTGGGTTTTTTTTGGGGGGGTGGGGAGGTGGGATTTTTAATAATACATTGGGAATCAGCCTGGGCAAGTACCCAGGTGCAGTGGCTTACATATGTGCCCCAAAATAAAACAAGCTGCTATAGGAAATCTGAATAAACCCCCTTGCCATAGGGTCAGCTGGGAGTGACAGTGCCGTGCCAGTAAACACTCTTCCTCTTCGCAGGAGTGTCTCGTGTTTCTGTTTGATTTGCCATTTGACTAGAGAAGTAGCAGCAATAGATTTGGGCCATGAAAGGTGTTTACACCTGGTTCAATCAAACCAACTGTTGAAATCACGGCTATTTCTCAAAATACCTATTCGGCACACCCTGTTTGTGCTATCAGGAAATTCTTGGAGGTGAACAAATGTACACCAAGAACCTGATCGAGTGCCAGCTTTCCCTGTTCATCCATACACCGGTGTGGTTCAGCTGCTGAGCTACGGCGTTCCGTGGTCTCCTGTTAGCTGGGTTTGTATGTCAGATCTTTACATGTCACACGTAGGGAAGTGAACAAATCCAGTGCAAAATCTGTAGCTCCCTGTGTGTAGGAACTAGAAAGATGTATTTGCTTGAGAGAAAATTTGTAACATTTTGCAGAGACGGTCAGTCTTATTTTATTTCCTGGTTATATAAGCATTCAGCAATCTTGGCCTAAAAGTATAGAAATAAAAATTAAATGGGATGAATGTCCCATGCAACTTTGTTATCAGAGCAACTATTATTACTAAAATGTCTAAAACTACAGTGACACATAGTTCTTGACTATAATTAACACAAAATGATTGCAATTAGGATATTATGGTGATGGTTTAGTGGAGTTTCGAAATGTTCTTTTCAACTGTACTTGGCTTTTGGATTCATCTTTGCCATGGCCTTGTTGCAAAGAACAGTCAACAATAAGCGTTTATAAATGACCAAAATCTGTTCAAATACTAAACCCCAAGATAATAGGTCTGAAGAAAATCTCTTTTAGGGAGGAACTTCCCAAATGGCGGCATGTCCTGGATCAATAACATTATGTACAAAGTTGAATGAATCTACCCCAGTCTGAACTGACTCCTTTAGTTCCAACTGTAAATCCCAGGAGTAATTGTCAACATCTGTGGCAGAAGCTGTGGGGAAGAAGACTGACGCAAGATCACAGGGTTTAGCGCCTTAAATTCTTTACATCAACACTCAAATGAGTCTAACAGAAAGGGAATTGTATTTCAGCATTTCTCCTAGTTTACATCTCTGTTAGTGTAATTTCTCAGCTGTTTTAAATGAAGTGGTCCAAGCTATTGTGTGGCAGATTTTTGAGTCTGTCTTGTCAGAAAGCAGATAGTTCAACGGAAATGTATACAAAGGGACTACCCCTTTAGGTGTGCATTGAAGTGGTTGAGATGAAACCTTACACATATTAAAAAAACCCCACCCAAAACCAAAAAAAAAAACAACAAAAAACCCCCATCAGTTATTGAGTTCCCTTTATGGATTTTCAGTCCTAAACATGTCAAGATTTTAGCATCTTTTTCTCAAAAAATTCATCACATGTTCATTTACCTTTCACAAGTCTTTTTAAAGGACTTTTTCTGTTACAAACATCAACTAACACGACTAAAATCAAACCATCCCATCCACAAACTCTTTCATCTAAAAACTACAAAAGTCTTAGCAATTTAATAAATCTATAACCAAAAACTTTTCTAGTACAGAACTGTGATCATTTTCCTGTCTTGTGAAGATGAGTGCCTCATCTTTACAAGTAGTGTCTACTCTGAAGTTATCAAACTTGATGTTTTACTGATTTTCATGGTTTCTACACATTTTCAGCTCTATAAGACATATGAACCAGTGATGACAGATTGAAATGATTTTGCAAACATATACACATTTTTATCTGTGTGGCAAACAAAAATACTGAAATATGAAGTGTCATTATGACATTTTCAATCCTTCTATGAGCAAATTATGTTCACCAGTAGATGTAAATACTGAAGCTGTGGTAAAATTTCATTGACTATCTTCCCAATCCCTTTCGTCCCTCATTAAAAGAGAGTCCTAATGAGCATTCTTTGCAGACATACATGTCAAACTTCTTTTAGTTGTTTGGGAAATGTTTTTCTTTCAATTTCATACTAGAAGTTTTGTATGATGATTCACGTCACTTTTGGGGTCTTAGATGTTAAAATAAAAGTACAGTACTAAGGAATTCTTCCTTTACGGGAGTTTTTCTTTATCTGGAATATCTTATACTCATTGCCTCATAAGTATATAACCATGCTGGAAAAAGAACTCTTTCCTTTATGGCTTTGTCATCCTGTGCCAAAAATTCTACTTTAGAGCTTTTACTTTCTCTATATAACAATTTTTGCCAATCTGATTCCAATTGTCTTCTTGCAATATCATTTTCATAATTTCATTCTGATATGACTTCATAATGACATCTTGATGATGGTGAAAAGGTTCCAAAGGTCACCAGTGCCCTGGATGGACTGCCCTTGGTCTAGGCCTTCCCTAACCTCCTAATCTTTTCTGTGCCTGGTGTTGGTTGGTTGTGGGGTTTTTTTGGGTTCTTTTTGTTTTTTTGGTGAATACAGATTATGCAATAAACATAATTTAGTTGCTTGAAATGTCAGCACAGATCAGGAGAGAATCTTTTAGCTGTTAGTAATAATCAAAATTATGCCTGATCCCGGCAGAGCAACAGCTAAGACCTAACCCATGGCGTAACTAGGAATGGTGAGAAGATACCTGAAGTGTGAGAATACAAACACTAGCAAATAGAGTATTTCTACCCAGATTTCAGGTTCCCATTGAAGAGTCTTCAAAAACAAAAGGAGGGTCTTGAATCTGTCTTGAGAGTTACACTGTCCTTTGCTGGACATTTTTCACGTATTTTGACATAACTTGTACTGTGCTTACAAAATGATTTGCAGCCTTTGTCTGTCTTTAAGGCAGATCGAGTATGTTCCCCGCATAGTCATATGGTTTGGATTTCCTAAACCCCCACACACATGGCAGGGAACTAGACTAATGAAATGGTCTAATGGTCTGCTTCATTTTGATCTCTTTTTTTCTTCCTCCAGTTATGATCTTTGTCGTATAGTTTAGAGAAAGTGGTAACCTCCCCAGAACCAGCAACAACAGTAGCAAAAAGATCTAGGAACTGATTTCCACACTGGCCCCAGCTTGCATTTTCCATGTTATGGCTGGCAGTTCAAAGACAAAAATAACTGCAGAGTTAGTTTTGTATTCACTTTTTGGAGGCAGAAATCTACTCAGTGGGTGCTGATCAGATACTTGCCTCAGGTACTTGGTCTTCTATTATTTGAATTTACAAAATACGGGCAATCAGAGATGGAGTTTAAGCTGCTTTGTTATCAAGTGCTATGCTATATAAGAGGGATACTATTTACTTTGGGGATAATAGGATCCATCCCTATCAGAGCTTTATAAATCTTACTTAAACCTTTCATCTTTGTTATTTTGTCTTAGTAGTGGCATGCTGTGGTGGTGTATTTCAGTTTTTAGGAGAACAATATTCTACAGAACAACCCAAAACTTAGTTATTCATTATCAGGACAGGAATATTTGTTATATGTTGGAAAACGGGAAAAATAGATATTCCCTTATAAAGGACTGTATAATCTTCCCCTATGGGTCTTGTTACATTCAGTCTGAATTGGCACATGCCTGGGAACACTGTCAAGTGTTTAAATGTCATTTGGGAAAAAAGACAAGAAAATCCTGTGGAAACTTGATACAGTTGGTGACAAACTGGAGCATATAATGATGCACCAGCAAGTACACCCTAGTAGGGACTTCACTGACCATCCCCAAGCTTGCGGAGATGGGCATTGACGAGGATTGAAAATGAAACAGGGTCTCTAGAGAAAATGTTAAGACCCCTTAAAAGCTAATAGGCTTCTTTTCTTGTTTTCTGATGTATGACAGACTAAATGTGCTCATCTTGTTAATGTTGTCTTGATATTGAAAACCTTATACTGTTCTGGTTTTGTACAGTGTCCCTTAAACATCTGTTGTGCTATATATTCGCATCCATGCACAAGTCTGCTATAGAATTTTCCATAGAGATCCCCACAACTAAAAAGCTTTAGTCACCAGTTGCTCATAAATAGGTTTGCATAAATGTGGGGTTTGGTTTTTATTTGTTTTTGTAGGGTAGTTGCTGACCTCTTACTTTGCAGCAGTCCAATGGTGAGGTTGCTCTGGTGCTGTTTAGGTGCACTCTCTTCTGAACCAGGCAGGCCCTGAGAAACTTCTGCCATCAGTTTAAGTTGAAGGCCCTGCTATGGGAAAAGGAGGACCAAACCAGAAGGGAATACTCAGCTGAGGAAATCGCTGGGAGATGTTTCTGGTTTTCACTTTAGATGACATTCCTTCTCCTGTAGCACTGTTGCTGAGCACTTTGCATAGAAACTCAAACAGTGAATTTTCTGAAGGGCAAATCGTGGACTATATCTGAGAGAATCAAGAGGTCTGACTACACGCTAATCCAGATATCAGCGCAGCTCGGTCTGTTAGGTGTCAGGGGGACTTAACTAAATCCTCGATGTGAGCAAAATTAGTGTCAGAGTACTAAGATTCTTCTGCCTTTGCATAGATTTTCAAGCTACCATGAGTACTTGTTTTCCCCTGTCAGGTCTTTTCCCACTGTATCAGGCTGGAATAGGGCAGTATGGACAGGGTTTGCATACTCTGTTCCATTTCTCTTTTTACTTATGGACTACTCAGTCATTAATATTTAAGCCTATTAAAATATCTCTCTTTACTGAATGGGGTTAAAACAGCAAAAAAGATGGGCGTTAGTCTTGCTTAAATAAAAAACTCCCTGACACCTAAATACTAACTGAAGTCTTGGGAAATAGCTTATTATTAATTGTACCGCTCTTGGGATAACGTTAGGAGGAGGAAGCTACTTTCAATGATTTGGGGCACTATCACATTGCATTTTTTGCTTAAAGACCTGTGGTTTGCTCAAGTCCAGAGAAAATTTTGAATAAGTAAAATTTGTTCTTGGGTACATCTGGAATCTAGTTTTTGGTCTTTACCAACTGGGGATATTCTTTCTTCCCTTCACTCAAATGTGTGAGGCACAGAGAAGCGCACTGCAAAATCAGTGCTTCGCTGTGTTTGAGTGGAATGAAGGAAGTTTGATGCAGCAGTGCAGGACCTGGCACCGGTAAGAAGCAGGTACTTTATTCCAAAATTGTCCTTAGCATCATTTGAAGAGAAGCACATATTTTCTTCTCATTCTCTAGCTTTTCCTTTCTGGAAGGAAATAATGGTACAAAGGGAAGGAATGAATATGAAGACAACTTTGGTTTTTTCTTGCAATCTGTTGGCACATCCCATTTATTACAAAATCCTGAAGGCATCTGGGATCTCACAAATTCAAAGATTAGCATCAAGGCAAAACAGTGTTGCATCAGCACAGATAAAACCATCATTCAGCAGCGGAGGGATGCTGAGTCAATAGGTGTCAGTGCGATGGTCTGATCCATTTATGAGTCATCACGACAATAGGAGGAATTATTGATGTAACCTCCAGTGCAGCTTGGAGTTCAGAAACGATCCATCAGATAGACAAGAAGTCATTTGTGGTGTTCAGATTTTGATCTAGCTATTTTAGCGCTTGGGGAGAGAATGTTTTGGCTTCAGTCTACCATCCTATCCATCTTGATGGGGTTGTAAAGTCACGTTACCCTTCTATCTTGACATCGTAACACGAGGGTGGTTTGTTGCTCGTTTCAGAAGTTTTGGGGAAAGAGAGGAAAGAAATTCTGTACATCCCAGATGTTTTAGTAGACATGATTAAGGAAGCCCATTACCTTGATCCACCACATTCATGTTTCTCACCCACTTCCACCTGCTCTCCTTGCCTTACCCCTGCTTGTCTTTGTAGTTCTGCTCTGTGCTAAGATGGCTTGTGACATTCTAGCTTGGGGCGTAAACAGTAGAAGACAGGATTTGAAAAATATACATGAATAAAAGGTCAAAACTCTCCCAGGAAAGAATAAAGTTCTTGGGTTTTTTTAAATGCATAGTTATGAAAAGCAAATTAACCTTTGGGTTTTTGAGGAATTCACTGTGACAATGGTCCAGCTTAAAAATAAACAACGGCTACTCCAAGTAGAGTGTCCAAAGATGCCCAGGTTTATTCTGCTGGCCCTGAGGATCACCCAGTGTGTAGTCCTACATTTAAAAAGTCATGCTAATATCGCTCATCCACAGCAGCCTGGAAGGGCAGAAGGCACAGGCCCAGTTGCAGGGCTAATTTTTTTTTAGTTCAGTGGGAAAACAAGGACTTCATTATGCTATTGGTCTCTTTGATCTTACCTGCTGTCAGATTTGAATTTTTCTTTAGCAATGTTATAGTGGAAGGAAGAAAGACAAAAGAGGAAAACTATAAATTACAAAGTCTTCACAGTAACAACTGTGAAAAGAAAAAATTGTGGAAAAAGGAGAAAGTCTTATTGTACCTGACCCAGTCAAAGAACAGTGTATTGTCGACAGATGCACGGTCCTCTTTCCCCCACATGACCTGGAGGAAATAATATTTCTGCTTCATCTGCAAAGGAGGAGACTGTCATCTTAGGTTTTTAAAAACCTTCTATAATGATTTTAGGAATTTGATTTTATTTTTGAGACTTGCCCTTCCAGAGGATTATGGTAAGAGTGTGACCCCAAAAGAAGCCAGGGAAATGGACAGTTCACAGTTGATATAGTGGACATGATTAGCTAACGACTAGTATCACTATTTAGCTGTGATAAATAGATAAATTACAGTACGAGAGAACACTGAGTACTATTTGTTATCTGACAAGTGAAGTAGAGTAGCATTAAGAAAAAATAAAAGGCAGAAACGTATATATGAAGCCCTAAGATAAAATTGCCTGTAAGTTTTCTTAGAGTAGCTAATTTACGCTTAATTGTACACAAGAAGAATGCCATTTGTTTCACTTCTGCATGTGAGCTCAGTGTTCCCACGTCTTTTGTTTTGATGCAGACAAAAAAGTCATTAACTATAGGCAGATACCGCTTTACAGATGATTCCCAGAGCTCTGCTGCGGCTGAAGGTGAATCACTAACCTGATCGCTAACTAATCACTAATATTTTGAAAGGCTAGACCTGTGTGGCGTGGAGGTTTTATGCTGGTAATTTGACTGCATAGACGAATAAAATTTACGTGCAGAGAGGCTATATTAGAATGAAACAATGAGTCAGACTTGATCGTAGGATAATTCTGCTTGGAAAGGACCTCAAGAGGTCTGTAGTCAACCTTCCTGCGCAGAGCAGAGTCTGGGTCTCTCTGGGCAACCTGCTCCACTTCTTAACTGTTGTGGTGGAGAAAAAAGTTCCTCTGTACGTCCATATCTGCATGTGTCTGGTTTCAGTTTGTCTCTCATTTCTCTTCCTCCTGCCATGTACCACTGTGAAGAGTCTGGCTCCTCCTTCTTGGCAGCCTCATCGTAGCATGTGGGGTCTGCTGTTGGGTCCCGCTGAAGCCATCCTTTCTCCAGGCTGGACAAGCCTAGCTCCCTCAGCCTCTACTCACAGAGCATGTGCCCAAGTCCTGACCATCTTGGGGGCCCTCTGCTGAACTCAGTCCAGTTATCAGTGTCTCGCTTGCACTGGTACGGGATGCAGTATTCTAGGTGAGGTCCAATGAGGGCTAAGCAGAGAGAGATAATCACTTCCCCTGGCCGTGCTCCCGTTAATGCAGCCCAGGATGCTGCTGGCCTTCCCTGCTGCCGGGGCACATGGTGGCTTGTATTCAGCTTATGTCTGCCAAGACCCACAGGGCCCTTTCAGCAGAGCTGGTCCCCAGCCAGCCGGTCCGTGGCATGTATTGCTTCAAGGGTTTGGTCCCTCCCACATGCAGGTTTTGTCCTTGTTGAATTTCATAAGGTTCCTAATGTCACTCTTAAAACTTGAAATAGTTGGGTTTTTTTCTTCGTTTGGATGAGTCAGATCCTATAGTTTGCCCTAGAAAGTATGCAAGCGATAGATGAATCCTTTAGCATCGTTACCAAGGATTTAGACAAGAGCACCCAGTAGACGTATATTCCTACCCTTTCTGTGACGGGGACGCTCATGCTTTAATCACCCGCCATTACAGGAAAACAAACACTTGTGTTTGCCTACATTGAGTTACTCGCATTATCTATTTTTCACAGCACATTGTAAGTTCTCATTTCAACTAAAGCTACTTAGGTATGCTCACTGGCCAGTGAGCGGCTGACAGACTAACCCCACCTCTTTGTCTCCTCTGCAGTCAACCCACACTCCTAAGCAAAATCTCTGGACCTAGAAGGTGCACAGCTTAAACCACAGAGGAAATAGCTCTGCTTTACTGGCTATTATTTCTTCTCAGAGAGGAATGAGCTAGATACAGACCCAAGGGATTCTGTGTAGATCACGTATTCAGACTAAGTACTATCAGTGACAAATGCACAGGAAGAACACCGGAGCCTCTCCTCATTAATTTCATTACCTTGACATTTGGCATTTGATATTATGACAGCATATCTTTTGAAATACCCTTCAGTCCTATTACTTCCTGGGATCAAGAGCCCTGTCTTAAAGGCCACTTAAAGAAATATGGAATAAGAATCTCTAGAAGCCATGTTAGGCTGCCCTTGTGGTTTGTGCAGACATGGCGTAAGTGTTTGCTGACTCTGCAGCGAGGGAAGGAACAGACAGGTCTCACTCTGCACCAGCACAGATGCAGAAGGATGAAGCGAACCGCCAGAACTGAGATTTCCTGCACTGTTTCCCCAGTCCCTGTAGAACGAAGCAGTTTAAACAGAACAGTTTCTTTTCTCTAAGTGTTAATGAACACAAACTCATCAGGCTATAATAACAATTGTGACTCATCATAACTGACTTCACTACTGCTAAAAATAGTGGTTATACTTACGGCCCTTGTAGGGCTTCATCTACTCTTTATGCAGAGCAAGTTCATTACAGTGCAGCCAGTTGGGGACACGGCGTGTGCCACTTCAAACAGGCAATAGCCAGCAACAAAGTGTGCCGAGATCCTCTGAAAGTCGTGGGCTGCTTCATAGGTTTTGAGGCAAAATTATTACCTACTGCTTAGGGGCTGCACTCGGTACAAAGCGTATTAAAATAACACTATTTTCCACTCTTGCAAAGCCTTTGCACTTTACAAACCCTTATGAGTTAAGTCTCATTATGGGAGGAAGGAAAAAGAACTTGTCTGGAAGTCAGATGGATTCTCTTCTCAGCTTTCTAATGTGATCACCAAAAAATTTCATCTTACTCCTAAATCTTTCTCTTGCTAGTCCCTGTTTTCTTCTTGGGTTTTTATCACCTCAGACCACCAAGTTTCAATACCTTGAATTGCAGTTTTCTGGTCTTGCATCTCTATGTGCTGCTGCTGTAAGGACAAAAACCTTTTACATCACATATGCCAAAAGTAAGGGACAGAGAAGTTACGTACCCTGGCCAAGACTTAAGAGAAAAGCTTATGTTTCTCAATTCCTAGTGTTGTACTTTTTTTTTCCCCAAATTCTTTTCCAAGGCATGCCATAACAGAGTACCCTCCACAAGTGTAACTCAAGCTGTATGGGATTAATAATTCACATTTTGTGCTAAAAGCAAATCAGAGTAAATTTTGTATGTTTTCCTTCCACCATTTAATACATTAGTTTCCCCATAAAGGAGACTATATTGCCTAGCATGCAATGACTCATGCGTTATATAAGTAACTGAATCATTTTATAGTTTACAGAGAAGAATGTTCTTGCTCATTATGTGGATGAAAAGAGATTGCTGCATTTCAAATGACATGTATAATTTAGACACTTATTTCTAGGACTGTTTGGAACAGGGAATGAAGAGAAACTAAAATGTTTGAAGTGACTTGAGTGCTTCATAGTTTTTAATGTGACTAGCAAAATACAGACCAATAACTTTTAAGACTGCGCTAATGGAAGAATGGCTCTGAAACTCTATCACACTTTTTTTTCCTAATAACAATATTTATTTTAAGACATAAGTAGAAACCAGTATTTGTCAGTCTGTAAAAATCTGCAAAGTTCTCATATTTTTTTTTCTGCCAGTAGCGACCTGCTGTGCCACCAAAATGAAAAGAGGGATGGGAATAGTATTTCAGAAAGAATAGTCAGCTGGGAAGGAAAATGGTGTGCCGGCTGCACTTGACTATTGTTGGGAGATTTTTTCCTCAGCCTTCTAAATGTTAGGCCTTAACTACAAAATAAGAGTGTGGACTATTCTATATTTCAACAGTGCAGAGTTTATTCAAGTGAGAATTCAACATCATCGTTGTGGCTGTGTATTGGGAAATATTTATTTAATTGTGTTCTTTTTAGAAGATTACGGTAAGCTAAATGAACTTTGAATCTGAACAACAACCAGATGCTACCTCTTTCTGCAAATTATCTTCACAGACTTACATCCTTGCATGCATCTTCTACCTCAGTCCCACTTATTTATTTAAAATTCAACAAGACAGCGATCTCCGTGTTTCATGGGCTGTTCTTGGCAGCAGCTAGATTTGTGTGTTTCTGCAGCAAATTGGGCCAGCGCTTTCTGAGATCTGTGAATCTTTTAAGCAAATGTAGTGGTTAGGTACCTCTGAGCAATGACAGTGTGGTAGGCTTATGTCCTAACTTTTGAACCCCCTGTAGAAATTAATGAGATCTATGCCTTGTAAAAACCTCTGAAAACTGCTGCATTATTTATTTATATTCTGCTTCAAGGACAGCAATTTTCAAGCCAAGAGATGACACAAAGGAGCCCTGGGCTGTATAAATATAGAATCTTTTTATTTTTTTGGTTAATAGATACAGTACAATTTTTGACTACATAAGAAAGCGTTCTTTTCAGTGCATACATTCTTCAGACAGACAGGAACAGGGCAGACAAACATTCCTTAGTGTTTTGAGTATTACATGGCAGTTTATTTTCTTTAAGTCCCTAGTTACTGGTTTTTCCCAGTTTTCATTAGCTGCTTTGACAACCCAACGTCTAAGGAAAAATGAATTGAGTAATAAGGATGTGCTGGCTCCTGTGGCTGGGATTATTAGGCAGGACAGCGGGACACTGCTCAGTGCATACCTCCCTGGTCTTCCGCTAACCACGGCCCTTATGGCATCGTATTTGCTTGGGGTCTCCAGTGACCCAGTCCAGCCAGTTTTCTTTTCTGTCTTAACACAACATGAAAACAACACACGTGTTAAACAAGCCAATGCTTCGGCTCAGCGCTTACATCCTGTACAGTGACTGGTTCTTTATAGGGTCAAATCCAGAAGCCCTTCCCGAATTTTACTTGCACAAGATGGTGCTGGTGTCATTACTTTGGCAAAATTCTTTCTGGTGGTTTTTTGTTTGTTTGTTTGGGGTTGGTTGGTTGGTTTTGGTGGTCTTTTGGTTTGTTTGGTTTTTTTAGTTTGTTTTTTTGTGGCATAATATAAAACCAGGAAATTGGATCTCAGGGTTTGGCCATCACTGTTTGCAGGGAGGGACAAAGGAACGATTGCTACCTTCTGTATATTCCATTCACTTTATGCTAAGAAAAAATTTATGGGCTGCTCTCTGAGTATGAGACTGATCCTGGCTAACTCCCGTGGTCAGGAAAACCCAATGACGCTGTATCTTGTTATGTAGCTATTTGCTAGTTATGTTTCCCTGCAAACATTTCCCGATGTCGCGCGGTTGGTGCAGGTGGAAGCTAGAGACCATTGACCCAAGACCCCACCCTTACAGCTGGAATGGGGCCAGATCAAATTTGTAAAGCAAGATAGGACACGACGAGGCAGTGCTGACGCTCAGCGTGAGGGGCTGCTGAGAACTGAAGTCATGAACTGTTGACTGGCCAGTTACAGGCTCACGTGCCGACTGACATTCCTACAGCATACGAGAGCATAAATGCAAAGAGAGAAGTGCCTGGACACTCTAGGTGGTCCTAGGCATTTGCCAAGCAGGCTAACTGAAGAGTAGTGTTTGTATTAGTGAGATGTCTTAAGCGGAGCCGTTTACACCTGCTGGCAGCCCTAAATGTATACATCTTCACTATTCGGTGGGTTCAAATTTCAGTGGTTTTGTTTGAGACGATTACTCGGACTTCAGGTTTTTATCTGACCTTCCTTGATGTTCTGAGTAGATGGTGTGGGGCCAGCATCCTGGTTAGGACTGCCTCCTCATGAGGGTAACTTGGAAGAACCCAAGAGAAACCTCATTGTTTGAGAAAGGACTAGGAGAAAGATGAGATTCACTTCACATAGATAGTCACCAGCCTTTGTTTTGCTCCAGAAACCAAATATCAAAAAATCAATAGACTAAAAATCTTCTCTCATTCAGGGAAGGATACGGAGAGGCTTCCAGATAAACCAATATAAACTAGTTTCCCTTGCCTATATTGGGAGTTTTTAACGTGAAAAAAGCTTGCTTTAGATTATCTAGTTCAGCCTCTGCAAGAGCAGAATATACAGGAAACAGCGGAGTTAAATGAGTCCTATACCTGATCTTACTCAAAAGGCAGGGAAAAACAATCCAAAAGATTGCGAAGAACAAATACTGAGACAGATGAAAGGTAGAGACAAGAGGAGATAGGAAACCAGACTGTTAAAAACACCAGCCTGAATAATACCATGCAGGTGAAGGCACTTATCCTTGGACACCTATGTGGCAGGTGACTGTTGGTGAGAAGACAGCACATTTCTGTGGTGAGCTCCGGGTTCCTTTGCCCTAATTCTCTGGGGTCACAAGAGGACAAAACCAGTAGGAGTAAGCACCGTTAAAGAAAACAAAGGTATGTGTTAATACCAGATACCATTGAGCTCAGGCAGGTTAGATAACGCAGGTGGCTGACAGGAGTTGAGTAAGAATCCCTGAGAAGTCTGAAAAAAATAATAAACATCACATCATTTAAACAGTTTGGCCCCTTCTGGTTCTCTAGCCAATACACCAGCCTTCAATTAAAATGGAGGCGGAGGAAATTCCTCGCCTTTACCGTGAGCTGCATGGTGACACTTCCAGGAATGAGAAAAACCCGCCAGATTCCTCCAGATCCCTGTTTCCTAACTGAAACTAAACAACATGGAGAATAAGTGAGAGCTAGAGATACTCGCAGCCAAGAGAACTGCTGTGAAATGGCACTAGCAGAGTACTGTAAACTGGAGCCTGGCCCGCAAGCATTAGTGAAACGTTTAGTAACAATACTTAACTCTGTTATGTCTGGGTATCTCTTTCTCTTTTGACTAAAGTGTTACAAACTTTACCATATAAATGAATCGCTATATTTGTTTCTACTGGGTAAACTATATACATCATTGTAAGAAAAGAACAATAATTAAATTAAGGGAGGAGAGAAAAGGACAAACAAAATATTAGTAAATAAAATAGAAGACATATGTTCAATAATACTTTTCAGGCAATACTTTTGCTTGTTACATTTACTATAAGGAGGAAAAAGTCTTCCACTGGGAATAAACATTGGAAAACTTGCCATTTCCAGAACACTTGAAGGTGGCTGTCATGGGTTCGGAGGGTGTCTTTGCTCCCCGTAGAAACGGCCATCGATACTGCTCAAGACAGCTCTTGATTTTGCCACCACGAGGAGCCCCCAGTTTTCAGGGGGCTGTCAGTGTTTTAAAATGTGTCTTGAGCACTTGAGCCTGTGCTCTGTTTTCACATCGTCTCCCATGATGCTGAAAGGCTGAAAATGTTACTGAGAGCCAGAACGGGACCTGGCCACCGGTGCTCCATTAGCGTCCACTTGGGTCCCACGCAGGAGACGTACTTCGTGTTCCTCTGCTGTCAGAGCAACCTCTACGGTTCATCCTTGATCCAGTGGAAAGACGATACACTCCGCTCTCTTAGAAGCAGACAGTTCACCCAGCAGTGTTTCCCAGTCTTCAAAATAGAGAGCATACTTGCAGGGTTTTTTCCCCCCATATGTACTTATTTTAAAGTTTATAAGCAAAGGTTTTTAAACATAGTCATTTTCTTACACTACAGAAGAAGGCACAGTAACAAACCATCTCACACTGATGCCATTAACAGTAGAGCCAGTCACACCGTCTGCACCTTTTTTCCTGTTTGCCATGTGAATAAATTATTTCCAAAAGAAGTGATTGATTATTTGATCAGAGCTATAGATAGTTAATTTACTGTTTGATGAAAAACTGATCCAATGAGCTTTCTGGGGCTCATCAGATGAATTCTTTCCCAGTAGTTTCCTCTGTTATATGACCAGCTCTACTTAATACATAGGTACTGAAATACAAAGAAGTGCAAAAATGACCATAAAGCAACTACAGATCACAGCCATCTAGCAGGTCCGCTATGAACAAGGGGCTCATGAGTTACTGCAGGTGTTTTCCTTAATACATGGAATCTGAAGTCAAGGAGAAGTGCAGCTCCCAAGAGCCCATACTTCCCATGCTTTAGCATTCACAGTTAACGTGGTCTGGGGTTTGGAGATTTGTTTCCTCCTTTGATAATACCTGAGGCTTGTTTGTGTTTACTTCCCTGTAACCAACTGTAACCGATCATTCAGAAATGTTTTTGTCCCTGCTGCGAGGGTGTTTAGGCTGTCTTCACCAAGGTAATATAATTGCTTTGCAAGTGTTAGTTTTTTGTTTTTTTGGTTTCTTTTTTTCCTTTAGTTCGTAGTCATGAAGAAAAAAGCTTTCTCTCAGAAGAAGTCAAATCAGTGTAAAGTCTAAGAAGAAAAAGAAAGGGTTGTGCAGACCTTGGAAGAAACTGCGCAGTCATTTATAGATCCAGGTTTATAACCAAGGAGGTTATAGCCTTGACTGTCAATGAACATCTTTCTCATCCTTGCTTTTTCTCTTTGCAATCCTTTTTCCATTCCTAGTTCTAACGGCAACTCTGATGGTTACATAGCACGTTAAATGACAAGGATTATTTGCTTATTGTTGAAGTTGCTGTGAGTGTGCCTGGGGTGTGCACGGGACCTGGGTACATGTACTTGCAGAGCAGCAGTCCCTGCCACACACAGCTTTTGGGCAGAGGGCAACACGCTTTGAATTTCTCAAAGATGAGAATTTGTGATCCATTCCATCCTGCATGATTAGGCTGCACAAAAAACTTTGAATTACCCTGAACCTGCGAAGGGTTTAGATGCAGAGGACACTGCGTATCATACCAATATTTACCTTGGCAAGACAGTTGGAGACAAATATGCATCACATATGCTCACAGTTTAGCATGGGGTAGTATTCCCCGGATCAAACTGTTGGGCATCTGCCAAAGAATCCAAAGGAAATGCTTTTTGTTTGGTTGGATTTTTCTTTTCTTTTTAGTAAATAGCCTGTGTGCAGAAAGGAAACAAAAATACTGCTACCCTGCTGGTGCCTCAAGGGTGTATGTGCATTTATGTGTAACTCTCGGGTTGTTAATGAGTATTTTATGCACATTCACAAAAACGTGCATGTGCGCTGGGAAATTCTGTCTATTTAAGCTAAGAAGGTTCTTATTTAAGGCAGTGATTTTTGCCTTGTGATCATTACAGATGCATCTCTCTCAAAGTTCCCTATTGCATCTATGCTAAATAAATTGCTGCTTGAACAAGGAGAACACATGGGGAAACAGACTTAACCACATTGTATGCCCAGAAAACCAGCCTGCCTCTTGATAAATGAGTACTATCTGCTTTCTCTGTGGCATACCATTTTTAGGAGTGTATCCTATGGGCAGTGGAAAATTTATTAAATCATAAATCGTAACTAAAACATTTTGGATTTTGAAATTTTTCAGAAATATTTACAGAGGATGAGATCCCTAGTTAAGAATGATGTTTCGATTTTGGATTTTCTCCAAAAGCAAAACATTAGTGCATATGGCTGTTGTTTTCAACTGATCCCTTACAGCATCGTACTAAACAATCCCTGCAGGATGTGTGCAGGACCAGTAGAATGAATCTGGTTTTCACGACTACCTTGCCGTGACTCTTGGTGACTCTGATGGAGTAAACTGTGAATGAAAGAGCTTGTAAATCTGCAAATGCCGATGAACAGTCCCAGCTAGGGGAGGAAAGAGGGGAAGCAGGTCTGGGTTACAGCTCCTACTTACGATTCTGATAGAATTTTAATTTACTGCATATGTTGCAGTAGGCCTTTAAAGATAGCAAAGGTGATGCTCTTAAAATGTTTCTCTTTGCATCAGAGGTGAACCAGAAGAAACAGATGAACCATTGTCCTGTCAGATTTCCCTTCTGTTTTTACCCAGCCTCTTTATCCAGGCATGGCGGCACGTAAGGATCTAGCGCGGTTAAGAGAGGTGCAAGATGCCCTGGGTCAGGTTGGGCCAATTACACTGGAGGGGCCGAGTAGTGAATGACAGAGTTGTAATCTGGTGGTGGGCTGTGGCATTCCAGGTTGGGATCCATAGGAAGGAGAACCGAGTCTTCCAGGGTGAAGTCCATGGTGTCCTCTTCGACCTGTACTGCTGGCTGGTATTTGACAGCCTCGCGCTCATGATCAGCTAATATGGATTCTTTGCTCTTGCTAACAGCTCTCCGCCTGTTGAGAACAAACAGTATAATATATTGATCCTGTCTCCGTAAGGTTTTGTCTCTGTGTGTAATTAATGATCAAAATTGTTTAAAAAAAAAAAAAAAGTTAAACCTTTTAATTTAACTTTGCAGCATCCTGTAAGACAGTGAGATTTTATGGATTGGATAAGGGAACTGAATTAGGTATTTCAAATAACTTGGTGTTTTAAAAGTTTATTTAGGAGTAAATCCAGGAGTCCTGTTGCCCTGTCTTTTTAGCTTACCACATTTCAGTGCGTTATACGTATCTTAGTTATAAATGTACCTGTCCTATATATACAGTAATATTCTCTGTCATTGTTCTGACACAGGTCAGTAAAAATTTGACTTTTCTGAAAGCAGAACTGAAGGCTATGACTCTTCTTTAAGTATAATAAAGGACGAAATAATGAATAATCTATGCCAGTGGAATTTGAAATGATACTGAAAGCAAGAGTGGGTGTTGAGCACACTCTTGCAGTGTAGGGCAAAATCCCTCCTACATTCTCTAGCCCTTTAAAAGCACTGAGCAGTTTGCTAGTGAAGGGCAGCGCTTTGCAACGTTACAGCTGCTGGCCTGTAACTGATGCTATTAAAGGGAGCCAGCTTTCATTTTCTGCTGTCTTCTCTTATTATAGGTGATGAAGGCGGTGGGAGAGAAGGAACTTAGATCACATGGAGCAACCTCAAAAGTAAAACCCTGGAGAGGATTTGTATCACAAGGCGACCTTGAGGAACAGCAAGTGGTATGGAGGAAAAAAAAGGTACTTTCTGTCATAGGCTGCCTTAAAAACAATGTTTTGTTAAGCCTGGTTTCTTCCATCTGAGGTATTCATTGGAAGAGGTCTGGATGATTTAGGGTTGGTTCTCGAAAGGATCCCAATGTGAGAATGGCTTTTGAGCTTCACTTTGCTTAGCGACCCTTTAACATGCATCTCTTTGGAATAAGCCTCACTCATGGCCTGATTATGGCCCTGCGCATGTCTCAATTCAGAATGACTTGATTTCAGATCAGGCAGTGCTGAAGCACTTCATGTGTGCATTTTGTATGTGTTTAAAGGAGCATAAAGCTATGTTCTAAAGACCCTAAACCAAATCCGGATAATCAACAGTTCATCAAATAATTGTGTAATTCATTACACTTCTTTTATTTGTACTGCTGCAGTGCTTGCAGTCCCCCACAGTTGATCATGGATTCAGAGTGTGGTGCTTTAGAGAGAACGCAAAGCCAGCTCCTGCTCCAGGAAACACAACAACAGCTCAGAGACAGATACAGTAATTGGAGCAAGGGGAACAAAAATCATGAATAGGAAAAGTAGCAGATCCAAGACACCAACCGTATGTGCTGTCATGTTTTTGTGATGGTACAGCAGAGAGAACCGCTGCAGGCTTAAGAGCAGGTTGCTGTTTGGCATGACAGAATTGTAATATACAGTAGGCCCAGCTCCTTTCAACTATGAAAGGGTAAATATGTCCTGCTAGGTTATGCTACTACGACTTTAGAAATTGTGTTATCTTGCCTCTGAATCTGGAAACTGTCAAAAGCTTCAGTTTTCCCACAAGCGGCAGATATTCTCAGTCTGGCTGACAGAACAAGTGTCGGTATCTTCACTTAAAATTTTTGCTAATTCTGGAAAGGTCATGCGTGTGCATTGGCTAGAGCAGAACACTGGTTTAGGAGCTGTGCACAACCACATCGAACAGCCTGTAGGGTCCATCTGTAAATTCTACACCCCTGCAGTTCTCTTCTTGGGGGAGGGTGTGGAATAGGTGATGCTCTCTATATCACAGTCCCTGAAGGCAGTTGTTCTAAGCCGAGAGCTGAGATGTTCAGCCAAATTCAGCCATAACAAGCAGCTGCAACTCTTATCAGCTGCAATGGGAGGTCGGCTGCTTTGTAGCTGGCCGGATTTTAGTGTGCTGTGGTGGCTTTCCACAGCATGTTTGTATCTCCAGCTTTGTCTCTAGGAAGTGAACCCAGGACCCCTGAGTTGTAAGAGCCAGCCCACCATGTGTTGCACATCTAGAATAAATTTGGGTCTGTGACTTCTGAAATGCAAAGGCAGAGATGATGCATTAAAGTTACTGTGCACAAGGCATTGAAACCAAACCTGTTGAGTGGCAAAGCAGAAATTCTAAAATAAATAGTATCCCTGAGAACTTCAACAATGTAGCACACTCTGCTTTCACAATCGAAGTTTTTCCTCTTTGTCCAGAGTAAAACATGAGTGGAAACTTCTTCTGTGTACTATTGACTTGTGTCAGACAAGTCCATGGATGCTCTGGCTTCTAATTTGCCAGGTATTAAAGTTGTCAGTGGAGACAGAGAGAAGCTTGAAAGTATCTGTTTAACTTGGCCCCCAGCCTGCATATCTCAGAGTGCTGGAGAAAAAGAAATGTTATTAGGGTTTAGTTTGGCCACACAATGGGAAATATTCGGACCCGTGTAGTCTCCCAGCAAGTGTTCTTGTTCGGATTCTGCCCCTGTAGGTCAGGAGACTGGGTATCTGGGAATGACTCTGCCTATCGCTGAAATCATGCTGGTGTTTGAAGAAGGACTCTTAAATGCTGACATCTAATATTTGCTCCCAAGACAGAAAGCTGCTGAGTTAGGTCAGAAGCAAGTTTTGTCATTAGCTGTCTTGTGGCAGACCAAAATGCAATTAACTTTCAAAACTATTCCTTTCATCTAAATGCATTTCCTAAATTAAAGCTATCCAAGGGTCTTTGCATTTTTCCATTTAATGCTCTATATTACTGACACTGCAATCTACTCTGCTTATGCTCAGCAACAGAGAAATGCACATATGCTTGGTCTGTATATTGGAAAATGGGACTGCAGCATCCCTTTTCTGTCTGTCCTTGAAATCTCGTTTGCTCCATAGAAGCTGCCACACTGAATCAGCTGATCAGTCTTGCTGCCGGCAGTGGTCAGTACTTGATGCTTCCGAGGAAAGCAAAACCCCCTTTATGCTCTGAGCCAATTTCACTGGTCCTGTATAAGATAGAAAAATTCTCCCTGAGCCCCACCGATAAACATTTTTCTGACTGAAGGCATTAGATTTGATTAATCACACAATTATGCAGCTACAGAAGTTAATAATGGTTATGTAATTAAATAATTTCATTAAAAGCTAGCCATTACTTGGCTCAGTGCTTTTCTGGGGTTGGCGTTACACTGCCCCAAAAGGTATTTCCTTTCTGATTTTGCCTCTGCCTGACATCTGAGTGCTGCAGCTGCAGGAGGTGATAAAAGAGGTGTTCAGTTTTGATAAACCTGCTCATAACTGTGAATGTCTCAGCCCAGTCCCACTTGACTGTTAGTATTCTCACCACGGCACAATACTGGAGATTAGGCACCTGAATACCGCGACATTCAGCTGAAACGGATTTGCTCGCTGACCCAAGCTGGTCACATTTTACACAATGACCAACCTGAAAACTCGTTTGTCCTTGTAAGAATACCGTTTGAGGCAGGATTAGGGGAAAACTGAGAATCTGAACACTGCCATTTCCTGACCTCACACAGATTTTGTAGCCTAAAGGACCCTCTTTCACAACGTGCACGTTTCTGTGGAGTGCTGGTTGGGGAAACATGTTGTGCAGAATGTGGAGAGCTGGCCTCAGCCTTGTTTCATAGGCAGTGCCGTGACAAGAGTTAGCCAAGGCACAGCACTGGACTCTCCGAAAGGTACCTACGAGCTAGGGAGGTTTAGAGGGGGAAGTAGAAAAGTGGGGAAAGCTCTGGAGGAACCAATAGTAGAAGATTAGAAGAATGGAAATAGGTAGCAGCAAATCAACTGAGAGTGACGTTCATATTTACCAGCAAATCCTGCCACACTTGGGGCTGTATTTCTGTAGTGTCCCTGCGCCTGGTGCCAGTGTCGAGTCTGTTAGCTGTAAAACCAACTGAGGTGGGGGAACCCACTGGTGTGGACCTAGTGCTGGTAGGAGCAAGGCTGCCAGGTCTGTAAACAGGACTGCGTCGAGCAGCCTGATGATGGCAGAGCCTGGGCTCTGTGCTATTGCACGCGCGGGTCCGTGTGAGGCCACCATAGACTTAGGAGGTCTCATGACCCAGCCGCAAGCTTGGACAAGGGCATTTGAGTGTGGTGCTGTGCGTAGCGAGAGCTGTTAGCCGTTCCCATTTTTACTGTGCTATGTCAGGATTCCTGGTACAGATGAAGCTGAAAAGTCTAGGAATTAAGCTAGATGAAGGAAGAGTTAGCCTGAATATTGAGTGATCTTTCACGGTCTTTTTTTTTAAGGTTGCTGGAGAGGTGTCAAAGTTGTTTAGAAGATACCACAGAGGATAATCCTGTAATAGCTAGAGGGCATAAATGACCTAATAAGGCTTTTTCATCCTACTGTATGAACCAGAGATTTTGGTTAGACGTAGAAAAATACTGAAATCATCAAAGACCTGGGAAATCATTACTGGAGCTGTTTATTTTGTGTGAGAGGGAGGCAGTTTCTATTAGCCTAAATCTCAGGGTCAGTGACTTGAAGAGGAGCATGGGGAGAGAGAGATGACTGTAAGAAAATCACCCTATCCAGCGAGCACTACAGCACCGAGTGTAGCACTTACTCCCAGTGCTGTGGAGCAGCTCTTACTGCTTTGCAGTAAGATGCCCAAGTATCTTGCCCTCAATAGGAAGATCTAATAGACCCTTGTGTCCATGTAGAAAACCTGGCCTTGTCCAGAAGCTGTGTTTAGGGAAA
>KL267456.1:53348-77159 GCA_000699545.1 Podiceps cristatus
AGAGCACTTTGTCTTATGACTCCATCTCATAATAACATGTAAGAGCTTCAGGGCTTTGTAACAGCTTTCAGAGGTGTTTAATGAGACACAGAATAAGTGATTCATTTTTTTTTAATTTTTCTGCAATGAAAGTTATAGTTATGACTGATTCACAGTTTGCTTTCATACATTTTAGACGGGGTGCTGTGCAGTAAGAATATAATCCTGGGTTCCCCTCTGGCAGTATCAGTGCATCAGTAGTTTACTGCCACAGAGGACTCACGGGCATCAAGAATTCATTGCTTTGAAACACTTCTAAATACAAAGTACAGCTAGAGTAAAGTTTTAACAGGCCCAAATCATCCACTTGTTAAATATGTGTCCCCTTGCATGTGTGGCAGAGTTGGTCAGCTGTCCCTGACGCTAGCTCCAGCACTCAGAACGCGGTGAGATGAAACGCTCTGCTGCCAAAACCAAGCTGGGGACCACAATTCTCCTTTTAGTCCTTGCTGCTCTGAGCATATAGTGTAATCCCAGAAAAAAGGGGATTACAGAACTCCCGAGTAGCTACTCATTCAAAGTGACTTCTATTTGGGAGAGCTCAAGTCAGGTCATAGTGCGAGGTGCTGCATGACACAACAGTAAGTACATTTGCTATCTCAGCATGCTCATCACCCAAGAAAAATCTTCTGAAACTAAGTTCTGCTATGGAGCAACGTATTTCCACGCCTCGTTTTTCTGAGAGGTTGCGAAAGGATTCTAGCCCAGTCAGCTGGGTTGCGTTTTTGCCCCTCGTGTTTGGACATGAACGCCTGACGCTCCGGAGTTAAATCAGTTTCTTTCAGGATTATTGACTTGCCTTAGGCCCAGTTGGGCTTTGGCAGAGGCAGAGTCCGCAGTGATGTGAACTGGATGCAGCATCCAGAGCCCAGAGCGAATCGGCTGAGCCTCCGTCAGCCGGCGTCATGGGACTTGGCCAGAACCAGATAAATGACTTCAGAGCAGCTGAGGGTTGGGGGGGCAGAAGAAGGGAAAGGGGTGGAGGGAGGACAACTGAGCAGGTATCGAACCTGTTATAATTTTAAACAATAACTTGATTATAGATTCTCTGGGAGAGTTTTAAAGCAGTGCTTGGCAGTAGCCTGTTAATAGTAGGAGATGAAACCTGACCCTAGAGTCATCCCATCCTTAAATCCCCTCTGTGTTGAATGTGCTTCCTTGAATGCTGACTCCAGCGTCCGTCTTTGTCCCTCACTACAGCTACTGCCCTGGCTCTCTGCTTTAGCAGCAGAAAATGCTTAGAGCCCAGAAATGGTTAGGCCAGTCTAACAGTGGTCCCAGGCCCAGAG
This sequence comes from Podiceps cristatus, assembly GCA_000699545.1. NCBI lineage: Eukaryota > Metazoa > Chordata > Aves > Podicipediformes > Podicipedidae > Podiceps > Podiceps cristatus. Next base: position 54,677 of record KL267456.1, read on the forward strand.
TATCAGATTCATCTTCCATAAACTCTTGACACTGACACTTCATGGTGTGTAGTGTTGCCAAATTTTAAACTCGACAGAGAAATGAATGCAAGATAAATAAACAGCAAGATTTTGGCAAAAATAATAAATGCAGCCACCCCGGTTTAGAAAACATGCTAAGCCTTTGAAAAGTTTTGTTTTAGAAAAGAAAGACAGTTTGAAAAGAATGCAGGGTAAATGTTTTTGATAGACAATTAACAAGGGTGACTTTATCTCCCCTATTAAACCAGTACTCTCTTCTGACCTCTCCTAGACTATTCTATATGCTTTTGAGACTTGTTTTTCAAGTTAGCAGTGCAGGGGTGTCACGTCCCCAAATGAGAGGGCACCAGGACGCTCTGTGACTATGTAAAAAATGTTATTTGTGCCAATGATAGTCTGCATGATTAACAAAAAAAGAAGCTGACAAAATAGCTTTCTCAGCTGGTCTTCAAACACTCAATAAAGGATATGGCCAAGAAAAATCACACCTCTGTCCTCTCGATGGTAGCTAGGGTCCTGGGAGTAAGGAGACAACACACACAGCGTGCTGCAGGGTTTGCTTTTATAGCAGACCCCTGTTAAGACGGTCTTTTGCGGTCTGGCTGGCACAGAAAGTGTCGGGTGTCTCTCGAGGAATGGAGTCCCTATGGAAGTGTTGCCTGTGAATGGGGAGAGCCCCAGATGGTGTGGGTCAGAGATGCACCCACCCCAGCAGAGCTGTGTTACTTCACGTTTGCTCCCAGTGAGCCTGAGAGCAGTTCGGAAGGTTTTTCTGGAGATCTCAAAAGAACAGGCTGTTATGGCATTTTTGTGCTTCTGCATCTGGCTGGGTGTTGATTTTTCTGATTTTCCAGAAAGCTTGGAAGGGGGAGAGAGAGAACCTTCCTCTGCCAACTGTTTATCCAAATGGGGGAAATGCTGTGGGGGAAGCAGGAGGCGGAGGTGACTGACAGAAACCTTTAGAAGGTAAATCCTACCAGGGAGGTTGTGTGTGTGCATGTGTTGGATTTGTGTCAACATGACATCATGCAGAAAAGAGGAGTAAATCAGCCCAGGTAAAGCATCACAGTAATGCAGTTCCTGACATTTGAGCTTCTTTTTTTTTTTTTTTTTTGAGCTGGTGCCATTTGGTCTCCATAGCAATACACTGTGCGGTGCAGAAATCCTCTCAGCGTGTGCATAGGATAAAAACATGGAACAGTATCTAGATCTCTGCTAATCCCCCAACAGGTACAAGACTGGGACAGCGTGAAATACTGCTGAACAACATTATTCCTGAAGTCACGCTCCTGTCCAGCAGGATCTGTCGCATTTGAATGCTCCCTGTTAGTGCTGCAAGGCGCTCTTATGTAACCTTTCCCTTTTTCCTCTTTCTCCTTCTCTCCTGCCTTCAGACACCTGGGAATTTATGCTTTTAAGGCCTGAAAAGACAAGGCAAGCTCCTTTCATCTTGCTTTCCTCTTTGAGTGAGGCATTAGCCCCTCTGAAATACTGTTAGCTTCTGACTATGCACACTCTCATGTGAACTCTCCCACACCATACAGAAATGGCACTAGTATTTCCTCACCTGTCATTTCTCTTTAATGTAGGAAAATGGTGACTTGATGTAGAACAAGCACTTGCTCTGGTGGGAAAGATCATTGAGTTTAATACAGAGGAAACTAGTAGAAATCTCATCAATAGATTTAGAGAAAACTCTAGGCAATTCAGTAGAAGTCTAATTAGCCTAATTAACTGAGTAGGCATGGAATTCCTTGCTACAGAATTTTTTTTTTCAATATTTTGGGTAGCTATTCTTTGAAATTCTACAAGTTGACATTTGGATCCCTAAAATGGGTTACTATTGTTATACTTTTCTAGGAAAGTGATGAAGACCTATTTCACGACTAGGTCAGCTCTCTGCCTGTGCCTGATTGTTACAGAAATATAAAGAACTGTGAGCTAACTGCTAGCTACAAGCTAAATACTTGCTTTTATTCTGTGTTTTCCTCTACTATGAAGGGATAAACATACAGCAAACACTGGCACTACCAAATATGAACAATATCATTCATAGGATCGTGAGGGCGGTAGGATTAAGGGACTTCTCTGTAGGATTGTCTTCATAGCTATGACAAAGCAAATGTAGAAATCACAGTTCTGGTAATTGCACTTGCTCTGCAGTGCTCATACTATTCTTTACTATACCTGCCATCTTAACTTTTCTCGTGTCCTATCAATTGCAAAGGTGCCAGTCCTTCTGCATGTCTGAAGTTAAACATAGCTTTGTTAGACACTGATATAGTTAGAACTGTTCTTTTCTGGATTAATAAATTGAGTTCTTCAAACTCCGTTCCATCAATAAAGGTGAACACTGGAGAGGCAGTCGAGAAACAGCTGAAGTAGATACGTATATTCTCAGCTTTTTTGCTCCTATCATTTGTCATGTGCAGAATATTCTGCCCCAGGAGATCAGATCATGAACAGGAGACACCAGCTTCGCTAGACAGCACTGTCTTGGTTCTTTGAATATGATTCAGAATCACAAGGCAACTTGGCATTTTGGAAAAAGAGTTAAATTGATTGACAAGACATTATGTGCTCAAAGCTGATGAAACAAATTTTTATCATGCGAATCAGTATTTTTCATAGTAATTAACCTTCCTGTGCAGCATTCCTTTCAAAGATCTGCAACTCTGTTTCATGTTCAACTTCTTTCTGGAAGCAAAGTTTACGTAACTTTCTTGTTCTTAAAATATATTAACCATGGTCTTTCAGTTGTTGGACTGAAATCCAGAGTTGCTTCCCCTTCCACCTTGTTTAGATAGTCAAACAGTTTCCCTTTTGGAATCAGAAACAAAATTACAAATTTTGGAAACATTTTTCTGAATGAGGCACTGTCTTAAAAAGAAATACCAAAAAGTACTCACGCTAGAGCCATGATCCCATAAGGCCAAGAACGGATTTCCAGCCTCTTCGGGCTCTTTATCTCATCTGACGTCAACACCATCCCACTGTCTGATTCCTGAGTAGCAAAAGGAAGACAACATCAGCAGAGTGCCAAACGATCGTGACGGCATGGAACACTTTCACATTAAAAATGGCTTGCCATGGGGAGGGCGTGGAGAAGAGTCAGACTAAACCACCGTTAAAGTCAGTAGAGCAGGAAAGCCAAAAAGCTAGTGAGAATACCTAATTCCAGCTATCTTATTCAGTGATGATATCGCTTTTAGGCAACTTGATGGAACTTCACCTTACAAAACTGTCTCCAGCTACAGAGCAGACAAAGCAAGGGCAGGAGAATGCAACTTCTTCACTGTGGTCTGTAGGGGCTGGGGATCCCTGCCTGTGCAGTTAGCAGGGAGAGGCTGCCAACAAGGTGGCCATCTGTAGGTGTTATATCGTAGTGTTCTATACTGGAATTAATGTAGGAGCTACCAGCTACTCTATGTAAGCACAAGATTTCAACCAACAACCTGGAGGGCAAATGTTTGCATCAAAACTCTCAAATGTGTGCTACTTAATAAAGTGCTTCACACATAGATGTGTCCTGTTGGTGTGTCACCTTAACCCCGTTCTTCAGAATATTCTCTTAGCAGGGCCTGTGTTATCAGTTTTTATACAAATGTTCCTGATAATGCTGCTACTTAGACTGAGAACATTTGCTTTGTTTTTGTGATGATGAAGTTTTTGAGCTGTACTTTTGAAAGAGCACCCTTAGAATGAACATATCAAAAAATAATTTGACATTTTCGAACTTGAAATGGATATTCAGTTTTTACACAAATGTTCCTGATAATGCTGCCACTTAGACTGAGAACATTTGCTTTGTTCTTGTGATGATGAAGTTTTTGAGCTGTACTTTGAAAGAGCACCCTTAGAATGAACATATCAAAAAATAATTTGACATTTTCGAACTTGAAATGGATATTAAGCATGACATATGGATATCATCTAGGTAGGATAGCTGAGTTATGAATAGACAGAAATTCATAAAGAATATATCCAATAACACCGGCTAGGCTCCTCAGAGAAAAAAATGCCCTAAATAACTTCTAGAAATACACTACTAGAAACAGTGGAATTTTAAGGAAGTGGAAGTTCAGTATCATTTTGGCAAATCCAAGTGCTTTGCAAAGATATATAGCCTAGAAGGCTCATTGTACTTTGGTTATGGATTTTTTATGAGCTGTCCAACAAAACTGTCTTGATTAGTTTTGAAGTTGACGTTCTGATTCTGTCGCAGTTAAAGTTGAGTCTCAAGGCTGCAATTAAGATCAAGCTGCTGTTGTGCTAAGTGCTACACAACTTCACAGATGAGCACAGTCCTTGTTTTAAGCAATTTAAAAAATATTAAGTGTTCGGGGGGGTTCCTTTGCATTTGAAATATTTTGTGAGGCTGGACAGTTGCATATCTGTCTGTCTGTCAAAATCGAGAGAGAAGGATACTTCAGCATGGGAAGTGAAACTCTAGTTAGTCTTATTTCATCAGTCAAACTCATTGAAACTGAAAAAATGATCCCAGCAAACAACAAATAAAAAGCAAAAGCCTTTTATAAATGCTTTGGTAATATATCAGTTGTTAATAAGATCAATCTAGAAACTGTTTTTCAAAGTATAAAGTAAAATTCTAAATTAATGAAGTCTGTCACATACTCAGTAGGACTCAACTTTTCTTTCTGTTTTTTATCTTGACTATTTCCCCTTAAAATACATGATCTAGAAACAATTTATGTGAGTGCTGCTTTGCACTTTGCTTACAGAAGAATTGCTAAAAGAATATCAACAGAGACTACAGATAAGTAGCACAATTGCAGGAATGTGTGGTAGAGCACTTCTAGAGTTTCTGGGCAACTATTTGAAATAATGACCTAATCGGTATTGATGTCTTGATATTTAAGATAATTTTAGTACACTTACTTTGTCCAAAAATAGATCACACCTTCATTTTGCTTTAAAAGATCCTCGTTGAAATATCACATTTCTCATCTTTTAATATATTATTACCCTTTCTTGATGCTTTCCCCCCTTCATTTAAGGACTTACTTTAAAATACCATGACCAGGGAGCATTTAGGAAAGTAATGCTCATGCTGGCAGCAGTAATCTCTTACTGATACCGGATCTATCTAGTAAATGTCTTTGTGTGATTCAGAGGGACGGATTATTTTTATCCTGCAAGAGGAAAGATGCAGGAGCCAGAGAAATTCTAAGACTTCTAATCCCTAAGATGCACTGATAAAGGCAGAGAAATTACATCTGGCAAAATACTAGGGAATAACGGGCATCAATTTGTGCTAACAAGAGAACAGATGAGAAATATGCTATATTTGTCAAGGCCATGAAATACATCCAGGACAGGTTGTAGCCAGAGGCCCTTCCCAAGAGAGCTGGGGCGCGGAATGGCTGGCTGTCCAAGAGGGGGTCCTAGCTGGAGCCTGGGGACGGTTCCTGGACTAGCAGGGCAGGCAGACTGGCTGTTTCTAGAAAACTGTGCACGTCTTTCTTTCCGTTTGCTGCTCCTAGCCATCGATGCTTGCCCTCTTCCTCTGTCAGAAGGTTTCCTGCTTCCTCCCTAAACTGCGCTCTGCTTCAAACAGACGTGACAAAGCTCCCTCCTTAGTGGCACCAAACCTGTCCTGGAGGCAAGTGGTGTGGACTGCATATGGCACTGCAGCCAGCGCGCACCTGAACCGTAGAGGAAAGTCGTGGCTTCGGTTAGTTGTTTGGGTGTGGTGTTCATTTTTGGTGTTTGTGTTTTTTTGGTTTTTTGTTTTTTTTTTTTTTTCTTTCAAATAAGGAAGAAAATATAAAACAAACCAAACACCTCTACCCCTGAGACCCGGGTCCTGTAATTTCAGAGGACACCAACAAGCAGAACCATCATTTTGTAACAAAACAAGCTTTTGTCTTCCATTGCCGTGAAAATGAAACCGTTCAACACCCTCCCACCCTGCAGTGCCACTGAACCAGCAATAAATAGGTTCACTTATGGTGAGGAAAATCCAGGGTTAAAGCCCTTTGTGTGAATCGAGTAGAGCAGGAACTTGAATCTTGGTCTAGTTCATCCAGAACTGAATACCCTCACCACCACCAAGTTATTGGCTGTCTCAGCCAGCCAGAAAGTGTTCTGGACACATTTCCTTTAAAAGGCTCCATTTCAATGAGCTGCCATTTTCTTATGGGAGGAAACCCAGAATGAAACATGTAACATAAAGTCCTTTAGCCTGATCAAAGCCAGGATCTTCTCTTTAAAGTGTTAAAATAAATGCAGGTCCCTCTTTGTTGTCACACAGACCTGTGTGTGAGATGCTAGGGCCAAATCTCCTGCTTGATTTAAAGCTGCTTCTTACCAGGTTTCAAAAGCTCTAAAAACTGGTGCTGGTGACAAGCGATCTGTGAACCGGGTAGAGAAGGATGCAGTCACCTCACTTACCTCATGCATCACTTTCTCCTTTTCCACTGGCACCTCATCAAATGTCTTCACACTCAGTGGTCGCTTCTTGCTGCTGCTACTGAAAGCAAGAAAGTTGAGGGATCAGCATAAACCCCAAGCAAATGCTTCGCCAGTTCGCAGCTCAGTTAACATCCCTGACACAGCTCAGTTTCCTGGACCCATCTGTTTTTATTTCTTGTAAGTAATAAACAATGCCCTGACAAATTTGTCCAGCTCCTTTAAAGCAGCCGTACTGAGAGCGGGCAACAAACGGTGCCCAGCTATGTCAAATCTTTCTTTCCCTCCCCCCGTATATATTTTTTTCTTACCCAGTTTCCACTGCACTCCAGCGATTAACGCAGTTGTTCAAGTTTTCTTCCACAGGGCAAGTTTTGGAGTTAGATTCTCCATCAGGACACAAGGTGATGTTCAGTGGAATATAGTCTTTACCATCCTATATAATTAATAACATAAGAGAACACAAAGCTGGTAAAGACCATTTTGTACTGCATCTCAGCTGTAAAAGGTGATTGTATTCTACAGAGCTTTACTCTGAGAAAGGACTAGCTGTTAACTGAACTTGATGATGTTTCTTCAAAGTGATTATGATGTTCTTCACAACATGCGGCAGTTTAAATGTGTAGCTTTATCCAACATTTACTGTGTAGGAGGCTTTGTATGAGGAAATGGTTCACTTTGGGAAACCCCTGACGTGGCATAGCTGAAAATGGTCTCTAACATTCCAGTACTCGTCTGCAGTTAACGTGTTTTCTCTTCCAGGCATCGCAGCCTGAGCTATTGCTTTACTGGTCTTTATAGCAGTTACGGAACTTCTAACGCCCCTCACATATGGCACAGCAGTGCGACGGTTGTATTGAGGGTGTCAGGATTTGTGCATCCAGTTTAAAAGTAGCTGGCTTTGCTGACTTTCACAGCAGCATCTTTGAGGAGTTTGCAGCAATTTCGTTGTGCTCATTACTGCATTCCAGATGTGTGGCTGTTCTGCCTCCGTGACAGTGAACTGCATTGCACTGATCTGCGCTTCAGGAAAGCAGTCCCCTGGAGTGTCATTGCGTTGCCCTCTTTGGGAGTTCTCAGGCACACCTAAATCTGAGTTTAAGCTAGGAGAGAAGCTGTTTAAGCTGTTTGGGAGAAGGGAGGGAGTGGCATGAAGTCACAAAACCCCTATGGCCAATACAACTAACATTTTGGAACTGGTAAAAGAATGTTGTCTGTGTATAAGATTGTTGCTTTTGTTCAATTTCAGGAGTTGCAGCTTAGCAAGAGCTAGTCCTTAAAATGGTAGCCTCAAAGGATTTTATTTCTTGTCCTTACAAGGAATTGATGCTGCTAGTTTAATAGAATTCCGAACACATCTTAATAAGCTCTGCATTGTCATTACACCCCTGCAGTAATCTTCAGAAATGACTCTTCCTTTAAGTCCTAAAACTATTTGTCCAAATTTCCCTTTGCTTGATTTTTTTTTTTTTTAAATTTTGAGAAGCAGTTAAGTGCCCCGTTCCCTTATCATGATTTTTATGTCTCCTTGATTTACTTTGGTTATAGGAGAAAACTCACAAGCTCTTCATATTGCAAACTGGGCCCTCTTCAATTTAGCCTTGCTAAATTTGTTTACAAACACGAAGGAGCTGGAGGAGAGTGTTTAATTTTTTCTTAAATTAAATTGACAGTTACATAACTGGTCTGGTTGTTCTTACTGAAGAAGAGAACAACTGATTTAACCATTAGGAAATTAATAATTATGTAATTGACTTTCTGAGCTTTAGACTGCATCATTTTAAAGCTCCTAAGAGCACTGATGAACATAAGCTCAGAAAATGAGAGAGAAAGTTCAGACCAACTACTGGCGGTTTACTATGTTGGAATCTAATTAAAATTGTTTGTGAGATAAAGCACTATTGTTCCTCTAAGGGGCAACTGAGCCTTTTTTTAATTAATGTAAGTTTCTGCTTATTATGGATGGATAAACATCTAGTTTTGAAATATAATCCCCTTTGAATAGTTAACATTTTCTCTATTCATCCCAGCAGCCATTTTCCTTGTGATCTCTGTTATGAAGTCAAACCTAATATTACTGCTTAACATTAGCCTTCACCTGTGCACAGGCATGCACATACCCACATCCATGTACATCTATATGTACCCATTTGTTGAAGGAATGTTTCCATTGCTGTACCTGCTGTACATTGGCTTGAAGAAGATCTCCTAAGCGCTCCACAAGCTCAGTGAAAGTTGGCCTCTCGGTGGGTACTCCATGCCAACAATCCAGCATTGTCTGGTAGCTAGAGAAAAACCACAGGTATCAAGAAAGGAAAAAGACAGGAGCTTTGCTTCCAAACTGTTTCTTTCTGCTGCTGCTTCTTTTGGTCATTGTTTGGATAATGTTGGATTAAGACATGTTCAGATCTCCACGTGCTGCAATTCTATTCTAGTTTCCATGTGGGATGCTTTTCCCTTCTATATTCCTGCCTCAGCTGAGCCTGTAGGCATTTTATTTTCATCTAACTTAACATTTGACTGATAGGCCCCACTGATATTGCTGAAATAAGTCATAGTTATGGATGCCTAGTTTCCGTCACGGGGTTTGAAATCAAGGCAGACACAGTGGTCTCCTGAACCGAGATTCATCAACTACAGCTGGCATGGGGAGATCTGTTAATCTTCCTGTTGGCAACAGCCAAGCTGACTTGGTCTGTCTTTAGCATTCGTTAGTGGTATCGGGCAGCCAAGATATACACAACTACCATGTTTACAGAAAACAAAATACAAAATACATAGCTGTCGTCTGATGAGCTCTCCTTCCTCCTCCACACTTAAATACAATCTCTTTTGTAATACTTAAATGACACATATCAGTTCTCAATACAAAACCAGGAGCTCTTACACTTCTGGAGTAGAGTACTCTGGAGATCTCATCCGGGTTCCTTCTTTGAGCCGTCGGCAGAAGTCCTCATCTATCTGCACTCCAGGGTATGGTGAGGCACCTGATGGGAGAAATAAGGAGGAGGCTTGAGAATGGCACAGTCCTTATTTCCCAGGCCAGCGAATTAAACACATATCAGTGATACCTGTCGAGCATTTGAGATTACCTGGAGTCTGCCAGTAAAAGAAGCCAGAGCAGAGAAGGGGGGGCAATCACTTACTGTCTAAATGATTTGTTTGGAACCCCATTGCAGACTCGCTCTGTCTCCTTAGAGATTTCAACCGTACTGTCTCCTCTGTGTTCATGATATAGCCAGGACTACTCCAAGGTAAAATATGTCAGAAAAGAAATTTTATTGCTTTGAGACTTTAAATGACCTCTTGGTCAGTGGTAGAAAAGTTCCAGCTCATTCAGTGGGTTACATACAAATCCTCTACTAAGTAAACACACGTGAAGTAAATAATTCCTGCTCATCATTCATTGCCTTAGAATCATTGTAGTCCTTCTCACCTGGTTCACCAATTTAGTATTGTATAAATATTATACAGCCCTACAGGTAAAACTCCCTTGAGAAATGACCTTTCAAATTTTTAGCTGTGTTTTCTTTTCTGAGTGCGAGTTCAGTGCTGCCTCAGGGCCAGTCAGTTGTCAGTGTGAAACCTGCGTAATCCAGGCCTCGCAGGTAAAATTCAAGAGATGTCCACGCTGTAGTTTGAAAGGTTACTGAACCTATTTTAGGTAGACCTAAAAGATCTGTAAGCATTCCTCCTTTCCTTCTCAGCAAAGGCTTTACATGCTGTGCAACCCTTGTCTTTCACATTTTGGCATCCTAGAGGCTGCATGGTGAATTTGGAAGAAATTTAATCAAGTCTTAACATAGGGGGTCGAATAGAATCTGGATCTGTACCCAGCCCTCGAGCAATCTCTATATGATTTACTGTCTATAACATTCCTGCCTATTTCCTGCATGTTTTTTTTTCCCCCATTTGGAAACACCATCATGTGCTGTGCACTTGGGGGCACAAGCAGCACAGTAGAAATCTTTTGGATAAAAGTAATGAAGAGGGTGCCAAAATGTGGCTGTTCCCAGAACTATTCTACTCTGTGAATCTGACTGCTCAGTCTGGAAAACTATGCTCTAGGGAGCAGAGATCCTGGCAACTTCCTACGAGGGCATCTCAACACAGCAAATAGGCTCTGGTGACATTCAAAGCTGAGTGAGGGACACGTAGCCACAGCACATCTGGATTCCCTTGATGTGCAAGTATCAGATCACAGTATTAAGAGTGTTTCCTAGAGTTATGTAGATCAGAAATAGCTAGTGGCATAATTTCTACTTTATATCTTCTTTTTCCTTCCTAGTTTTGTTTTTGACCTGTCATTATGATCATAATAACATGGTAATTAAATGTTCAGCTCACATGGCATCACCCATTAGCTAAAGATCTCAAAACAGGCTTGTATCCACTCACAAGAACTCTCTGCATTAACAGGTGGATAGAAGCTGTAGCGTGGCTTTCCCACAGTTACACTGTGACAAAAGGGCAAGGACGGGAACAGGCTCTGGGAGCACTGGCTGTTGTCCGAGCTCAATGCAAACTGAGCTGCTGTCTGTGTACATCTCCCGAACTCTCACTACCTTGTCTTTTCATCTGTACCGGTTTATCTTTACAAACCTTTACAAGGTTCTGTGGCTTCATGAATACAGCTGTGACTTGCCCAGTTCATTCCGTATCTATTTAACGGTGGCACAGCCTCTCAGGAGAAGGGAGCGTAAGCCTTGCTTGATCTATTTAACCCTAGATTGTCAATGTACTGGGATAACACTGAAAAGCACACCCCTCATTAGAGAAGAGATGGGCTGCATGGCCGTTTTCATTCATTTCCGACTGCATTATGAGATTGTTGTGCCATCACAGCCAACTGATTCCCATTTGGAGGAGCTGAATGGAGTCATGCCATTGATGAACGGCTGCTTTACACTGACCGTTCTGATGGCAAACGAAACCCCTCAGTTTGCTGAGTATCACTGGCTGGATCTGGCTCATGAGCACAGCAGAGGTTATTGATAAGAATTAGTCTGGCAAATCCATTGATTGGGAGTGAGACCTTGAGGGCAACATGGTAGAACTGGGCGAGGAGGGATGGAGGATTCCACTTGCTCTCACAATCTGAGTTAGCTTTCTTTAATTACATCATTGATCATATCAACTGCAATATGTCGGTGAGAGCAAGTACAGTGAAGGCGAAGAATAATTTTTGATTGCAAGATTTTTTGGTTGTTTATATTTTGAGTGGTGCTACTGTCCTACCAGCTGGAGGCAGCTCAGATCTCAAAAGCAAGGAGCTCCTCCTTTTCCCCCTCCACTCACCGTTGTACCTCATCTGCACTGTGTGATAAGCCAAATAACTTGGATTTGGGATGCAGAGACAGCTTGGGAGAAATGTAGGCTGAAACATATGATGTAAGGTCTACACATGACATTTTCTTTAGGGGAAATCTCTTCCAAAATGCTCAAAGATGTGGCATGCATGGGGTATGGTAGCACTCTTTTGATCTTGGTTTCATTTTAGTAGGATAATAAGATGCTGATGTTATACTTTCAGGCACTGCTTGTTTACATAATTACCTTTGATTGCTTTTTGAACAGTGCACATTTAAATTCCAGGAGACACCGACATTTTGTAATGTGCCATGTTAGTGATTTCAGGATGTATTAAACATTGCTGGTATTACCCGACAGGAGGTGTGCTGGCCCCATTTAGATAATGTAAACCTCAATGCAAACTCAGCCCCAAATGAAAATGAACGGTCTTGCAAGTCCTGTTTTCCCTGCGTATCACCAAAACGGATCCAGTCTGCCAGTCTTTCTGGAGGCAGCCTGTTCTGTCTCATTCACCTTCTGACCCTGAAAGGTCCATGTCCAAACTAAACTGTGCATTTTCCTAGTAATTTCTTTCCCCTTTTTTAGAGGGTGCTAAGTCCATGGGACCCAGTAAAAAGCAACAGATTTAAATGGGAGCCAAAACATACCCTGTAGCAATGACAAATAACTTCCATCCCCTGGCTCTCAATGATCTGTAAAACTTTTATATAAGAGAGTTCAATCAGTGACACAAATCCTTAATTAAATATTTATCGCGTGAGCTGCAGATGTGAGTAGTGCCAAACCACAGACATGCCTGGATGATCTGTATGAAAAACCCTCTTAGAGAAAATGACTGCTTTTGAATCTGTGCCACGGATTGAAGAAAGTAGTTTGTGATCTACGTCAGAACGAGGGCAGAGGCTGCTCTATGGATGGCAGCCCTTGGAGTAATTTAGTAGATTCCTCTGAATTCAGAAGAGGACAGTCTATTGTTCCAAGTAAGCACCTTCATTAAGTAAAGAGGCTATCTGAAATTAAAAGAAACCAGATAAATTATTTTTAAAAATAGAGATGAATTTCAGTGACTATATTTTAGTGTCTTAGTCTTCAGCATTGAAGGCCAAATTGCCCGAATTTCACATCTGTTAAACTCTATCGGGACTGTTGGGAATGGTATAAGCGGTTTGCCTTCTGCAGTGGTCCTTGCCGTTCATCAGCACTCAGATCATTTGGTTCCTTGGAGATGCCCACTGGAGAGACCGTCCGCTCTGAGTGGGTCTCTGCATGCTGCTGCTAAGACAGCTGCTTGAAGAATCTGTTAGAGCCGGGGCATTGCCGGTGCTTCTGGAGCTTCCCCTTTCTGTGCTGTTTCAAAAGCCGTGCAGCAGGCGATGCTGCTACAGAGCCATGGGAGTGTTACCCCAAAGTAGTAAAACTAAATAAATAGGACTGAACTCCGGAGAAATCAGTAACTGCCACTTGTTTTAACCACTTGAGTGTGAACTTTCTGTTTTCTATGATGACACAATCTAAAGAAAAGTCCAAATCAAAGACTTGGACTGAAATCAGGTTGTGATCTTTGCAGCCAGCCCTAAATAAAGATTAGGATAGAAACAGCTCCAGACTTTGCATACAGATCTGGAGTTGGCATCTTGAGCCCGATCATTATTTTCAACCGATTCATGAACCAAAGATAGTAGGAGATTACAGTGTCTTTTAAAATTCAGCAGCTTAAGCTGACAATGCTGCTTGTTTTCTTTTGTCTGTGAATGCTGATTAAAAAGCCAGAGCTGACATTCCTAAATTCCCTCAGGAAAACAGAACTTGCCACTCTGCAAGGAGAATTTGAGAGCAGCTAAGTCCAACTGACTGTAAGACTGCTTGTCTGAATTTCAGGGCTTTATCTGCTGGACAGTAACCAGATCTCAGTGAGGCTGAGATTTCTAGCAGCACCATAAGATGAAATCTATACATAAAGAACACCATTACTATTCTTTCAAAAATGCTGTGGCTTGTAAATGATACAGCCAGAAGACTACACAGTCTACCTGTTCCCTGCCAAAATGACTTATGCAGAGCCTAGCCCTGGTTCTCGTATCAACCTGGTGGCAGCTGCTGCCAATACTTTTTTTCTTTTTTACTTCTAAAATCTTACTTAGATTTTCCGGGGAAGATACTCAAGCTGGGATAAAATGTCACGTGGGCAACCTCCCTTGTGTTCCATGGCTGTCACTATGTCAACAGCAGCGTCAGCCCCTGCAGCCTCTCAGCTGTGTGGTTTGCTGAAGCAGACTGCTGAGGGGGAAACACGGCTTGACCGGGGAGCTTCTCCATTGCTCTCAAAGATGTGTTTCACTCCCGAGCAGCAGAGGCTTGCGTTATCTCTGTGCTCTGTTGGTTTCCATTATTACAAACATTAGGTCCAGGGTCTGGGATTTTGTTTTGGTGTGTCCTTCTCCCTCCCCCCAATAGTCACTGCTTTCATGTACTTTGCCAGGTGGAGTTCTCATTGACTTCAGTCCAGTGACTTTATTTTACACCTGATCTGCACTGTGCAATATTCACTGAAACGGAAACATGGCACCGCGTTACCATCTTTTGTTTAAAGCTTTTCGTAGCAGTAGAGCCATAAATTAGGAGGAAAAAAAATTTTAAACCATTCTTACCTAGAGAAAATATTTCCCATAGCAGCACTCCAAAAGACCACACGTCGCTCTGTGTTGTGTAAATTTTATCAAAAATAGCTTCTGGAGCCATCCATTTGAGTGGAAGCCTTGCCTAAGAATGCAAAAGACACAGCACGTTGCCAGAACAGTTGTTACTAATCTGCCCAAGCCGTAGGGGAATAAAAACTTGAGATTAGCATTTCAGGTTTCTACCACTTACATCTCCTTTCCGTACATAGTCCGGGTCTTTATAAATATCCCTGGCTAGTCCAAAGTCACAGATCTTAACCACGTTGTTCTCTGAAAGAAGGATGTTTCTTGCTGCCAGGTCCCGATGAATACACTGCAAAGGAATGAGGACAAGCAAGATCAGAGGGTCTGCATGGACAACGGGCCACTGCTAGAGTTGAAAGCATGAGACCTTCTTTGGAAAAGGACAGATAAATGAACTTGCGTTGCGAGCAGGTTAGGGAAGGCAAATGTGTATGGGAATCTGCTGCAAACACAGTCATGTGCGAAAGAGAAAACAACTCGGGGAACAAGCCAAGTATTAGAGTTAGATTTTGGATTTTCCTATGTGAAATAACTTTCACAGTTTCGATGAGACAAAGGGAGTGCCGTTTTCCAGTTAATTGTTCTGCAGCAAATTGGGAGAGGTCAGAGAGCAGCTGCAGCTACCTTTGCAAATGCAGTCCCGTGAGGGGGTGTGAGACTGGGCTCACTGTGCTCATGATTTCTGTGTGCACCACCCCGGTAGCTGTGCGGTAAGTGCGAGCTCTCCGTTCTGTGCGTACTTTGGCATGCCATTACATGCAGTTTATGTGAAAGGAGGCATTCCGCAGGCTGCAAGCATACTTTTTTTTTTTTTTTTTTTGTATCCAAAAGAAATGCTAACTCTGCTAATAGTCTCCAACATTGCTGACAAGTTAAATAAATAGCTGGATACTCCTTTTTTCAGTAGTACTTTTGTTGACCATACTAGAAGGATCTTTCTCTATGAGAAGCCTTTTCTGCATTTATTTATAAAAGTCTGCAAATTGTCTTACAATCTGTATTCACTCCTTCTATCTAAACTCTCATGTTACCGATGCCAGTCCTTGTAGCCAAGAACGTGACGGGTATTCCTTCACGACTCCTTCAGTGCTACTTATTGCTTAACCACCAGAGCTAATGTGATATCCAGCACTTTTTAATATAAGAGCAAAAAGCAGATTACTGAGGCTCAAAAGTATATTTGGATTTTTTTCATATCAGATACTCATGATTCTGTGAAGGAAGTTCAGCCCCGACGTTTTAATGAGCTCACTTTTCGGGAGGCGAGAAACTCCATGCCTTTTGCCACTTGGAAGCTATAGCAAATCAGATCCTCCAAAGTCAGGGGCCGCTTGTACAGATCCTCAGCGTCTAGGAGAGATCACAGACACAGCAAACACTACAGCAACAGCTACGAACGTTTTTTGCACTGGTGCCACTTGCACGCTGATAACCCCAGTCCCGCATCCGAGTATTGTTACGTGAGTTCTCTACTAGGATTACAACTCAGGTTTAGGAACCACTGAACTAGAGGCAGAAGATCAGACGATTAAAAAAGTTCCTTCCAACATGAATCATGTCATTTAGCTATGGGGAAAACAACTTCTGGGGATAAAAGTGAGGGAAACAATTTCTAGTTGAGCGAGTGACGAGAATGGGGACAGACTGGCCCCACAAATCTTCTGTTAAAATATTGCTATTACTCCTCTTACACAACTGGAGCAGCTTTTATACGCACACATTAGTGCAAATCTCTTTTTGGGAGAAATGCGGAGTGAGGCACTGGCAAGAGAAAGAATTTGCAATTTCAGGAACAAGTCAAGCTGTGTAAGAGCTTGTAAAGGGTGTGACAGTGTGTGTGGCACCAGCCAAGTATCAGAAATCTTTACAATGAAAGATCTGGGATTAGGTAGGTTTCTTTTACCTTCTTCGTCATCTTCAGAATCACTGTAACTCTTATCTTCAATAAATCCTGAGCTGGCGGAGCTTCCTGTGCTGGCTACGCTCTCAAGGCGCCTCTTGATCAGTTCGGTCAAATCACTGTTGGACTCATCCAGACTTTTCTCTGCTTGGTCAGAATTTTCCTGGGACTGGAAATGGTAGAAATTGATTTTTACCAGGGTTGTTTTGTTTGTTTGTTTGTTTGTTTTTTCTGAATAGCAGAACTAAAGAAGCCTGGTTTCCTATTTATTAATACAGAACCTCCCATTTTACTGATAGCAATATTCCACCATAAAAGTTTGCTGGAAGCTGGCCAGGTGAGACTGATACATGAGCAGAGAGATACTGTAATTCTGTACCTCTTGCTTTCTTAGGAAACCATGCTAAAAAATCACGGTTCAAGGTAAGTGTGTGATGTGCACTGAAATGCATCTGTCTCACCCTGTCCTGGGGAGTGAGACATGACCAGTCCCTGCAATTCGTGA
The DNA here is from genome assembly GCA_000699545.1 of Podiceps cristatus. Taxonomy (NCBI): domain Eukaryota; kingdom Metazoa; phylum Chordata; class Aves; order Podicipediformes; family Podicipedidae; genus Podiceps; species Podiceps cristatus. Next base: position 71,550 of record KL267456.1, read on the forward strand.
AAACAATGGTGAGAAAAGAAATTTTGAGTGACTGTACCAGGAAAATCTTCTCATTCACAGTACCTTTTGTGCCTGTACACAATAGGTATAATAATAATAATAATTGAATCATCCAGGAAAATAATCTTGGGGAGGCTCCAGTTTCTGGCAGCCCTTAAATCAGAGCGCCCTTTCGATGCCGTATTTTCAGTGAGAATTCCATCCTCTCCCCATCGTGGATTTCTGCCCTCCTGGGTCTTCCCCCCTATCCTAGCCCAATTTGGTCTACCACCAATGTTTGTGTGGATGCCGACAGCCGCTTGGAAACCAAACCCATTTGGGTGGTTTCAGTGCAGACCATGTCCATGATCTAGTTCGCTGCATGCAGCACAGGCTGTTAGGTGAGCACAGGGGAAGGGAGGACGCAGAAGATGGGAACGAGCGGGTGATGGAAGGGTGAGCTGCTGTCGGTAGCTGGCTGGGGTGGGCCTAGAAACAAAAATCCCCAACCTAGGCCTGTATTTTGGGAGGGTTCACCTTCTAGTTCAGTTAATACCGGTTTTTCACTACTACTTCATTGCTGCCCTTGTGCTGGGTAGTATCTTGCAAGTAATTCCCCCCCTCTCTCAAATGCATTAGAGTGCTGGGGTATCTGCAACTAATTCTTTAGTAGATGCTGGAAAAGAAGAGGATGAGAATGAGATCCTTCAGGGAAAAGGGTATCCTTTTCTTGGTGATACGAATTGAAATGTGGAGAGAAAACAGTGCCAGCAGAAATACCAAACTGTCTCGATGCCAATGCAGGAAAAAATCCAGCTTGTGGTCAGTGGTTGTTAATTCTCTGCCTTGTGACTATGAGAAGCTTGTCATTTTTTTACCTTGTATGCAATGAAATCTCCTCGTTTTCCCCTTAGATAGTTGGACAGATTTCCGTATTTGCAATATTCCACTATGACCATTAAAGGACCTAAAAAGACAGTGAAAGTCAGGTGAGATTTGAAGCACTGCAAAGCACTTAATACTAACTCATCCTCACAAATCCTCTTCAAAATAAATAAGTACCGTTACTGCTGTTCTACAGATGAGGAAATTAGGAAACAGAGAAGTGACCCCCCCCAGAAGCACACGGACAACAGTGGATATGGAGAGAAGGGAATACAGTGCTGAGTCTCAGTTTTCCCCATTAGATGATAACAGTTGGTATTTATTCCTTATTTATAAACAAAGGAAAATTCAGAATTATAAATAAGACTATACAGTCCCATATGCTCTTAAGGTCGTTTTACTCTATACATAGATCCAGAGCATGGAGCAATCTTCATTTTTCTCTGCTGCCTTCATGATTGTTTGGTTTGGGTGGAGCTGAGCCCACTAGAGGCGATAGAATGCAGGATCACAGACAGAGGAAAAGCTGCAAAAATATTTAGTCTGAAGTTTTTGAAAGCCTAGAAACTCGTATCAATTTATTCCTTTCTTATTTCTGTGCAAACTACTGTAGAGTTCAGTGCAATTGCTGCTTTTATACAATTATGCATATTTTTAAGATCTGCTTGAAAATGCTTTTATGTTTCAGTGTGAGCTATTAGGAAAGGGAAAAGCTACTTTCTCTACCTTTAGCATAATCACTGCTTTTTGTCATCATCAAATGTAAGATAAGGTGAAATCGTGGCACTAGAATACATAGAAACATATATAATTATTAATCCTAAGTAACCAGACTTTCATGTCCAGAAGCCTTTTTCCGTCTAGAAGGTCCGTAGCTCGGACTTAGGGGTCTGAACTTCAGAAGAAAAGTGCTGAGAGCTGCACTTGCCCTTTCAGGAAGGAGGCAGCTGTAAGCAGCGCTTCAGTCTGCTGCGTCTCGTACTGCAGCCTGTCCCCGTGGCCCGGTCTGGCACGTACCATAGTGACTGAAAAGGCCGAGCGCAGGCCTGCAAGGGAACGCGGAGCAGTTGAGGAGGGAAGTGTGAACCTCAGAGATTCTGATTGCTGGATCCCGTCTGAGACCGGGTGATGTGAAAACAGATTGGCCCATTAAAAGGGAGAAGGTGAATTCTAGCAATAATAACCGATAACGACATTGCCCGGCTCTTTCTTTGTACAAGTCCAATAGTGCTGCTAGATTGAGAGCACACCTTTGGGCTGCTCGGGACTTCCAGTTCCTCTTGAGTACAGCTGTAACATGCTCAGCACCTGAGTACACTGGCCCAGTGACTGCAAAACCACAACCGGCCCAAAGTCAGAGCTGTCAGCGGTTCTGCCGCTGACCACACAACCCTGCACGCCTGGGCTGGGAGCTGGCGGTGCACGAGCGATCTCTGTGGGACATGGTTCTGAAGAACCTGAAGTTGCATGGATGCCCTGAGGAAATGCAGATTCCAGTACAGCTTTAAAGCTCCAGTTAGTGATTTATTCATGTTTTTGAAATGCTTCCTAGACATGGTCTCTCTATTGTATTTCCTCATTGTAAAGCCTATACTATGCATTAGTTCTAACTGCTTAACATCAGACACTGGGCCAAGGTGTTAAAATTTGTTGTTATGTTGTTGAAATAATGTATGTGCATACTTAATATCAGTCTTCATCAGGAATACCGTTATTGCATAAAACCGAACAAGGAAGGAGAAAGCACTCCCTTCTGCAATGGCATTTTAATAGTCACTCTTATCCCAGCGTCTGTCTTGAGAGCTCAAGGCTATTTTTCTTTAGGCTGCAGTTGCATTGCTCAAAGGTAAACAAAGCAGCGCCTGCCTAGAGGCAAGGCCGTGCTGCACCGCTGGGCTCCCCCCACGGCTTCCCAGGGGAGCCATCAGCGGTTCTCCTCGGCAGCTGGCAGGGAAGAGTGAGGGTTACCTCACCCAGGAGGCAAGCAGGCTGGAGAACAGGAAACTGAGGGACTCCCAGGAGAGAAAGTTCCTCAGAGATTGGACACTCGCAGTATTTGATCAGTTACTGAGATGTGTTTTACTATGCAACTAGAATTTTGTGGCTAAATTAGTGCTTTGGTTAAAAACCATTCACCTCTTAGCGATGCTGCCGTGTTTGAGGCACCTGTTTGTGTGAAGCCACCTCACTGACTGGACAGGAGAGGAGAGTCACCAGCATTCATAATGTTCCTCCTTCCCCTCTACTCACAGTCCCAAGCAGAGGCTACTTGCTTACATGTCTGACTCTTAAAAGCCTCCAGCTAGAGCTGGCCATCCTCCCATGCAAGCTTTTGGGGTCTGCAGTGCTGCAACGATTCCTGCAAGCTCCCCGCTCGTGGCTCCCAGCTTACAGCAGCATCCGCGGTTGCTGACTGCTCCTGGAGGAACCACGAGTATCTTGCTGGAGGGTAGATTTCTTCTTGGCATCCTACCAAATCTACCTCACTGAAATTTTCTTTTTTCCCCCGTGACTGGACAACTACATGTTCTTTGGGAAAATGATAGCTTCGGAGTCTCAGATGACAACAGACGTGTGCACCATCTCTCTTGCTCTTTCCCCTTCATTTATTTTACTCTCGTTTCTTTGTCCTCAGCTCTCCTAAATCTGTCCTTTGGGGATTGTTTTGAAGGTTCATTGTAAGCAGTAAAGAGGCATCTCTGAGAGTTGTTACCCTGAAGTTAAAGCGCAGTGTAGTAACAGACAAGGACGCTTTGTACGGCAGTATGGGAAGGGATGTTTTAGTGACAAATGTCTAAGATTTATGGAGTCCTTTGTTTAAGTCTGCACTTTGCAACAGATTCTTTGTATGATGTACAGCCAGTTTTGTCAGCGCAGCCCCTTGGAAGTCCATGCTGTTGCTCCATTCAGCTTTGGTCTGCCTCAGGCTTCCTGTATAGTACGTAAAAAATGCCTGCATTTGCCCGGCAAGTGCTTGGGAAAGGAGGAGGCCTCAAGTAGCGAAGTGCTCAGCCCGTGCATGCTCCCAATAAGGCTGGGAAGGACTTTTGAAATGATCAGTAAGTGCCTGTGTGGAGAAATTGGGCACCTAATCGCCATGAAGGATCCTGCCTCCCTTCAGTCCATAATCCCTTTTGTAAACAAACTTACAAAGGACAGAGAAAAAGAAAATAGAGAAGTGACACCACTGGATGAGAGAAGATGTGGCCATATTCTGCAGTAGAAGAAGCTCTACTATGAGCGGACAGGTAGAAATGTTTGTGCTTGCATTAACTACAGGTGCATGAGACTTGGATGCCACCACAGATACATCAAACACCATTCTATCTGGAAAGTGTTTCTTCTTTGCTCCTTATTCACTGTGGGCTTCTCACCTCCAGCTTTGGTGCAGGCTCCCAGCAGGTTGACTACATTCAGATGATGTCCTATATGGATGAGGATCTTCAGTTCAGACATTAAAGCCTTGCATTCATTAGTAGTTGCACATTCTGCTTAAGATAAACAGGAAAAAAATCATCTTTACACAACAGGATATTTTTAACAGGACACAGCAAGATCCTGTTTATACTTGGAAACAAAACCCACCCAGGTTAGTTGTGGTATCTTTGCTTTTCAGACTCTTAAACAGATAATAATTCATCCGTTTCATTGTCTGTTGACCTTTATGAAGTGGAATAACACTTTATCTTTTGGGTGACTCTTCCTTTCTCTACATGGGTTTTGGAGGGTTCCTGTCCCGTAGGAGAACCCTCCCCCTAGATGAGGGACTGCATTTTGCTGGCTTAGCAAAGGACAACCACCCACTCCAAGCAACAGCAGACAGAAGAACGTGCTCCTCCATCTCTAATGGTGATGTGCCATTTAGTAGTACTTCTTTACAATACCTCAGAATATATTTTTCCACAGTACTGAGCAACCCTCCACTGCAGGTGATGGAGGAATCCAACATATCTGTAAGTTGAGTCCCAAAATGTAATGGAGAATATACAGCATTATTGAATCTCAGCCCTGTGAGATCTCATGGACCCAAGAAACACATTTTCCAGCCGCAGAGAGCGCCATATTTGTGTGTGAACCATGAGCTTGACACGTGATGAAGCACTGGCTGGCAAGTTACCCTGTACTTTTGTTCTCTTTTTTTGCCAAAGCTAAGAAAGGCACTCTCAGACCAGAATGTGGTTCAGGTGCTGGCTTGTTTCCTCTGCCTTCTTTCCAAAACTTTCCTGATGCATTTTAACAAAAGGAGATGTGTCCCTTTTCCTCTGGCTTTGCCTTTGCGTCACGTAAGATTTAAATATGAAGAAAGAGTTACATAACAGATCATTTGGTGTGACAAATTTAACCTCTTTATCTATTTGTAGAATTCTCCATAAACAAATCTTTCACCAAATTGTGTCGTAAAGAAGGAGTTATTCCAAAACCAAGGTTTCGTCAGTCAACAGTGTCTGCAGACGGGTGTGTACACGGGTGGCATTACTCCTGATTTACCCTGGCACGAGCTGGAACACGTGCCTGGCGAAATCTAAACAGCCTCAGGAGTGTCTTAGATAATCTTGCACATTTTTAGCCTTCAACCCAGAACTGATAGCAGCCTACTTCATGGAAATGAAGTATAATGCTAGGATTACAGTCATGCAGACATCTCCAGAGCATTTTTTTTTTCCTGAATGGATTGACTCACGGTAGAGAATCTGCTTTATTCAGGAAAATGATGAATTATGGGCATGTTAGTTGGGGGGGTGGGGG
>JMFS01050988.1:0-18154 GCA_000699545.1 Podiceps cristatus
CTCTAGGGGTCCCTTCTGACCCCAAACATTCCATGATTCTATGATTCTATAACAACACACAACTTCTCACCACCCACGGACCGATACAGCCCCTCCAGAGCAGCAGTCAGGGAGCAGGGATATTCCCCTGCAGCCATCCCAGAACAGCAAGTGCCAGAGAGAGCACGAGGAAACAGACAAACAAACAAACAGGCCCGAACAAAATAAAACAAGAATAAGGTAACAAGAAGGAAACATGAACAGAAAGTGAACCAAACAGGGAACCTGAGCCCAAGAGCAATGGCTGACCCTCACTCACACCATCCATGCCATCTATGGCATGGAACACTCTCTTTGGCCAGTTTAGATCAACTATTCTGGCTCTGCCCCTCCCACGTTTTTGCACCTGCAAAGCTTGGGAAACTGCAAGATGTCTTTGATTGTTCGGCAGCAACAAACAACAGTAGCGCACTGTCACCATGTTTCACATACTAAATCCAAGACACAGGAGCTGCTGAAGGCAAAACTAGCTCCGTCCTGGCTGAAACCAGGGCACTATTTTAGTTATTCTTTGAACAGATAGACAATGATCCTATTCTTTCTACTCCTCAGTTGTACTCTTGGAGCAACACAAACCCATCTCACAGAACAAGGACTCCTCCTCCCTAACTGTTGCTTTGTGACTGTGTACACCCAAGTTTACCCCCCTCAACCTGTCTGCCTCCACCCCCCATTCTGTGATGTGCTGGCATTTCCTGAGTTTCACCATAGCCCTCACTGTAATACACAGTTCCAACTTATCACTGATAGCACTAACTTGCCTCTAGCCAAGCCAGGAGGTCTAAACTCTTGCTTCTTCAGCAAAGTGAAGTGTACTACTGAGCAACAACAACAGAAACAAAACCCAGCCTTTTATCAGCTTGGTGGGGAGAGAGAACAAGAAAGGAAGGATGGGAAAAGAATACCTGGAATTCTGTGCAGCATGTACTATGTTTTTCAATAAGAACGGATGTTTGTCAGTAAGAACACATTATACAGTGAAAAGTAGATTTTAAAAATAAAACACTTCCTGCAATAAACAAACCATTTAAGCTTCAACAAATGATTGACTCCCAAGGGAATCTTTCTAGGTCTTCCAATTAATTTAAAGATCTACATGCAAAACTCAGCATGTGGGGCACATTTGGATTTCAATCAGGCACTTCAAGGGACTTTGGGACCATAAAAAACAGCAAATGGATTAAAGTAGTCTCAGTATAGGTTTTCTCTCTTCGACGGGTATGTCTGGATTAGTCATTGAAGTAATACTACTCTAATCATAAACTGATGCAAGCTATGAATGTAAGTTAGATTTTTAAATTTTATTTATTAATTTGGGAACACTGTGCGCAAGAAGACACCACTCCAAGGAAACTTGTTTAAAATGCTAAAAGAAGAATTTATATTGCAACACACACTTAACATTCTCTTTCTTCATAAGTAGTTTCCTACATCCAAAGAGACATTTTCATGACACGTCTTTTAAATGAATCCACACATACCATATATATCTAGGTATGCTTGGCCAACCTCAAGTACTGATCGGCATTGCCTCACAAAACAATGCAGCAGTACAATGAGGTATCAGAGAAGGGATATGGTGAGGCTGAGGTAGGGGGGTCTATTATATGGGGTTTTTTTAGTCTTTCTTACACACTTCCTAAGGCTCCTAGGACTTGAGATTTCATTACATAGGAACATTCCTGATGTCATATCACTGACCATCAAATGCCTCAATATTGCTTAAAGTCAGCCGAGAAAGCTCTAGTAGCAACCACACTCATCAGAACAATCTAACAGCAGACCTACTGCCCCAGCTGAAGAATATCCTGACCAATACAAGCTAAACTAACAAAATTAAGCATGGCTGCAACTGCATGAAGGGTTTTACCAGCACACCTGTGCTGTTGAGAGCACATGATAACTTTTTAGTTACAAGACCACTGTGGACAGGATTCTATCAGCTACAGATGTGACTGCAAAACCTCTTCTCCAGAAATGTCAGGCGAAGAGGATTGAAAGCATCAGGTTTCAACTGTTGCTTTTTGTGGTTTTTAAATTGGTACCCCAGTTCAATCTCAAGCTATCAGTAAGGTAGAATTCAAACTAAATACGTCAAGTTTGTCTTCAACACAGTTTTCTACACAATATTCTGAGAGAGAAAAATCAAACTAGCAGAGTAAATAAGGCCTCCTCCTTGCTCTCAGAGATAGTGCAAGTTCTTTTCCCTTCAGATCTATAAATCTTTTTGACCCTGGCATATGCTGGCCTGTGTGACTCTGTGGATGTCTCATCAGCTCATTCTAGTAGACTAGTCACATCTGCATGCAATATCTGGCAGGATCAGACTTCGGACACTATGAAACCCACAGCAGCAGCAGAACTGTTTAAATGTCAAGGGCTAAAACCTAATGCTCAGAATTTAAAATTGCAGTGGGTATTTTCACTGCAAGTTTTTCTCAGCACCACCAGCCTTTCCTGTCTCCTTTTCTGCAGTCAAGAAAGCATATTTTGGGATATGACACTTAAGGGAAGACAGCATTAGGGAACCTTACTGAAAAGTAGCCAAAGACATAGAGTAGAATACAAAGAAAAGCAAAAGTGAATGAGATAACAGACTAACAGCAGACAACAATGTAACTGGAAGAGGGAGAGGTTACACAAATGATCAATATGGTTAATAATAATAAGGATGTTTACTCTTAAAGTCAGAAACAGAAGGAAAACAGAACACAAGAGAAGTAAGAAAGAAGAGGCTAACAGTTGGGAAGTAACAGAAAGATAAGGGGCAAAGTGGAAAAGGAAATCTGTATCGTCAGTATTACCATGTTACTTCCTAAAGCCACTACTATTGGAGCATTAAGAACTTTGGCTTTCACTGAAGTTAGAAACTAGTCTTCATAGTTAGAAACAAAAGCTATATAATATTCCTCGATTACTCACCAAAAAGTAAACAAGAACCTGAAGATTATATCAACAAAAATACCCACCTTTTCTTAAGGTAGGCTCATGACTTCTTCAGAGTCTGACTGATGGTTCTGAATACTCAGAGTAGGTAATACTTCAACTTCTGGTTTATTCAGTGTTTGTTTTTTGCTGCTGTTTTATTTCTCTGTAAACAAGCCTGATGAAAACTAATAAGATTTCCTGTTATAGCACTTAGGGGATACCAAAATTGTTACATTAAAATAATTAGAGAACAATAAAATAAAATCATATTAATCACACTCTATACAAGCTATCCAATATATGAGAATGTAACCTTTGAGGAATAGAGTCCTCAAAAAAAACCCCCTACTTATAGACCTATGATGGGCCAAAAAGTTCAGCTCTCAACCAAGACAATCACGCTTAATGAAAATCTATAAAAATAACTATAGTCTGTGCCCTAACTGATTAGATACTGGATATAGTTACTCTTCAGCAATTTTTGCTCATTAAGAGAAATACCACAGAATATCATGCACAGACCTTACTCTCCACAGGTCTCTCCTAAACAAAGTCTTCCCTTTGGTTTCTGTAAGACATCCCACATGGCCAGGCCCTAGGGTATTTAACTAAACAAGGCACTCTATTGTTTAACTGAGCCTGGCTTGGACAAGTTTTTCTAAACTTATCTGTAATACATTGTTTCTTCAACTTTATGATACAACAGGGGTTTTTTTAAGGGAGATAGACCTTCTCTAAATATGAAACAAATCCGTAAAATAAATCAAACTCACATCATCGGTTCCTTTCATTCAGCTCCCTTCCCTTCTACATATACCAATAAATTCCAGTTTCCTTTTTAGTATTTTAAAACTTTCAGACGACAAGGAAAGGAACTGGAGTGACCTCTTTTAGGGCTTGTCCACAAGTCTTACAAATGTATGTGTACAATATATACACATGTACCTATGTACATGTGACATTCTCTTTGAGATGTCTCTACAAATACACTATTTATTCTTCAAAGGTATCTTTTTTTACATGCGCTTTTTATTCATGCAAATAATTCATACTTTAAGATTATCCATTGATGGCCAAATAATAAATTATAACTAAGATACAGTACGATGGTCAGGTTCTCCAAACTAAAACAAACTTTGCTAAGACAAAATAGCTAGCTTTTCTATATGTAACAAATGTTTGCTGTTTAGCACTTTGAACTGAATCCATCATTTATCCAGCATCTAAAGTAAAAGCTTTGTCTGTGTTGATTTACTTTTAGTCCTACAAAGTTCAGAGCTTTCTTTTTTAAATGGTACTTTAGCAATTATACCTTCAGATCCTATCAATAAACACCAAGAAAAACCAACAAAACAAAACAACAAAACAAAACAAACAACAAAGCAAAACAGAAAAACAACCAAAAAAACACCAAACCAAATGAACCCACACACACAAATTAAAAAAAAAAAAAATCAAAAAGCCAGGGCAGATATTTAGCTTGTCAGGCAGAATAGGTTTTATTACTTGTTCATTTTTCAACATTAATAGCTAACATGAATGTCTAACTAAATAAAATGTAATACATAGTGCTTTCAAAGCCAAGCAAGTACTTAAAGCAAATAAAGTCACAAGATGTTCTCATCCCATGAATGCCACATTCTTTTCAGGAAGGAAGGATGTTAAGCAAATGTCACCCTGTTTGAATTCTGAGAAAACTAACAACATGTGAGGCAAAATGTCCAGCAATTAGGAAAATGCAGTTCACTATTTCTTAGTCTGAACTCAAATGAACTGAATTAGAATGAAAAATAAGATCTTTTTAGTTCTGCTTCCTTCTCTTCCTTTTTCTGCTTACAAAAAGAAAGGGTTGATATTCTGTAGCAGCTGTTAGCTGTTCACTTTGGTATTTCAAAAACTGGGAAATGCAATTGTCAAAACCAGTATATTTAACTTGATGAAAAAATATTGCCAATTCCTTCTACTTTAAAATTAAGATACAAAATCTACACTGACATGAGTAAAAAAATTTTCATGGTTTTCTCATGGACCCCATCTCTCTATATCCTCTCCCATCCCCGAGGGGAAAAAAAAACAACAAACCAAACCAACCAAACCAAAAACCAAAAAAACAAACAAACAAACAAACAAACAAAAAACAACCAAAAAACAAAACCAAAAAAAACCCAAACAAAACAAAACAAAACAAACAGCTTACTGTTTACATGCCCAGCATTCAACACAAAGGTTCAAAAGTACTTTTTTTCAAAGGCAATTTTTATTTTTTAACACCACCTTCTTCTCCTAGGGAATATGCTGTCTCATAAATTTCTTAAAATTCATGTTAAACACTGAACAGATAAGAAAACTATTACTGATGGACTATAAATCTAATCATGGACTTACTAAAGCCTTTTCTTTCTTGTTATTGATAGAAACACAGCTCGTTCCACCACTAGAACAAGTAAAGTCTAGAGGCAGCAGCTACTCCAATAGGAGCTCTGAAATAGTATGTTTCTTATATTGCCATATAGACAACTGGTCCTCACATTCAGTGTGGCTGAACGGATGGTTTAAAAAGCTTAAAATACAGGTTTGATGCAGACCTCTCATCTGTCATTTTCTTCCTCACTCTGGTCTTTCTCTGATAAGAATGTACAGTTACAACACGTTTAGTCTAACATGGCAGTGAAGACTGGGCACAAAACAGATGCATAGTAATACATGATTGGTTTTGGTTGCATTATTTCTCACAATGTGGGAAAGTGGGTTACTCACAAAGTAACCAGAGATGAACATGTTGGAACAGAAAAATTACCAAACCCAAGCAGAACACATGAAACAGATCACTAGTGTACTTTATTGCCCAGGTTTACTGCAGAGAAGGAAAATCATAGCAGAAGACAAGCAAGCATTCTTGAGCAACAGAAATTTTCATGTTGAAATCACATACATCTGGACAGCTGTGCCCTTTGAATAGAAACCACAGTTCTCCCTCACCAAGATGGCATTAACTTAATGTTTGTGTGGAAAAAAAAATTTGCTATTCAACAAAAGCTATTATTACAGCTTACAGTTTTGGTAGGTTTTTAATTACAGCCTGAACTGAGTCAAAATGAATTTTGAGAGAAGCAGAAAAAGCTTGAAAACTTCCTTCCTTTTGTACTCCTTCACTTGCACAACTCCCCCCCTGCCATTCACAAGTAAAGCTGGGTGAGTTAATACCAATGCCTTGTGACATTTAATGCCAAAGTCCTCACCAGGTGATCTAACAACATATTGCCCTTTCCCAGGCCTTTAGAATTTGGACTTTGAAAGGTTGAAATATGAAGACACAAGTTTTAAAGAACAACCACCTAAGAACTTAGAAGTTTAAAGGAAAACTAAGATCTAAGAAAGTGACTAGCAATTTTTGTAGCCATCCATCTTCAGCACTTTAAAGGGACCACAATTTAACCTGAGGGACCTTATAGTCAGGCCTCCTTGCAGTGTATGCAAATACCATCATCAACAAAAAGTAACTTCTGGTAACCTTACCCTCATGGCTAGTTACACTTTGGTAGAGGAGCTAGGAGACTCTGAACTGTAAATCCATGACTCTCACGAATTGGCTATTGCAGGTTTATCTATTCCTTTAACAGAAGCTTGAGTTTAATTATCTCCCTTGTTTTACAGCACAGAACTTTTAAGTAAACACATGCTTGAAGAAGGAGATAGTGAAAGAAATGGAATGAGACCATAATCAGATAGGTACTTTCTGACTATACCTACCAGATAGCTCTAGGGCTTTCACAGAAAGCCATTCGACATGCTACTTAAGAGAGAACATAAGGGACTTGTTACATGCAAAACCTGCCTAAATCACAGAGGACTTAAACATGGGGGTGCAGGGGCAGAAGATGTAGGCAAAGGCACAGAACAATCTTACTCCAGTCCTGTCCTAAGACTCTGTAAGGAACAGGGACCCAGATTCAAGGAGAAGCCAGTTAAGAAGTTGATTGAGTGTTCAGGTAATTCTTCTGCAACTTTATCAATAAACTAGAACCCTGTGAAGTACTTCCAATATTCCAAAATCTACCTAGGTTATTGGAATAAAATAGGAACCACTAAGGAGAAGAGTATCTGCAAAGATACTACACAAGACTTTTTGTATTACACTCTTAACATAGTATGTACTTCTGTTAATATAAAATGCACAGAAACAGAAACAACTTAATACAGCCCTCATATGGAAATAACAGTGTTAGCAACGGAAAAGGATTCAGTTCCTCTTGAAAGAAAACCAGGACATAGAAAACAGGGTACAATGTTCTGAAAGGTCTGTGGGAAAATCTGGGGTAGGTATTACAATGCCCTGCAATGTTGCATATTTAAACAAAAGGGCACCTATGGAAGATCACATGGAAAAGAGACACACAGGAGAAACTGAGGAACTGCACCTATAGCCTCCCTTACAGAAGGTAGTTCTGGCTACAAGAGTCACTGGAGAGTGAAAGGCAGAAGCAGAAGTTGTCAGCGGGCATTGAGTGAAGCAAAGACTTAGAGAAATGGAACAGAAAAGCAGGGGAGAAGATAGGAAACAGGCAGATGAGAAATAAAGGAAAATAGGACAGAGGGTGACAGGGGAAAACAGGTAAATGTCTGACCATGCTACAGAGAACAGCATAATGAAGTTTGGAGTAGGTAAGTTGGGAAGTTGAGAGGGGGCTGAGAAAACAGGTAGCAGAAACAAAGCACAATTTGATAAGTTATTTGCAAATAAGAAATCTTGCGGGAAACGGGTATTTAGAGAAGAATGAAAGATGTCTTGGAAATATTGTCTAGTAAATACGAATAACATGGGTTCAGTGATGCTCTGCTGAGAATAACAATCAATAGTGAGGTTCACAAGTACAGGAAACAGGAGAAAAACTAGGAATTCAGGGGGATCCCAAATGAAGACGAAAGCCTGCAATCAGGTTGACAAGATTCATGAAAGAGCCAATTTAGAAAAGATTTCTTAAACACATTATATTTTTTTCTTAAATATATCAATTATAATTTATTCTAATGTATTCTCTTTCTAATAAACACAAGGTATTTTATTCCTTTTTCTGTTTTATATGCATAAGGATTCAAAAACAGTAGTATGCAAAATCTAATCTCCAAAATCTAATCTCCAATAAATTTAAAAAATAATATGGCAAATACATCACAAAAACTAATAGATGATAAAGTATTAGATTTGTTTTGAAGTTCATTTGAAGTAACAGGATTCTTCACAGTGGTCACGAATAAAGCATTTAATTTTGATTCATGCCAATAAAACCTTTACAGTTGCCTGGTATATATTACAAGGTCTTGTTCCTTTTTTTTTTTTTTTTTTACTGAAGCCAATAGCAAAATTCCATTGGCTTCTATATGAAATAAACTTAATTCTCATATGTTGACCATATGCTGATATATTATATTCCCATGCCTGTTGTAATGACATTCCTGTATTCTGTAGATTTTCAGAACAATGTATCACAAATCCATCACTTCTATTGCTTCCATCCTTCAACTCATTTTATTCTCCCGTTTCACTGTACAACTTGGTTTAATTATGTTCATCTCTCCTGTTCATGATCTTCTGCTTTTCAGCTCATTATCTCTGCCATCTCCATGGATAATATTCCTTTGCACTGTCATATTTTCCCATGCCTGTATTCTTAAGCCACTGCAGATCTGTGACTATGCCCTTATGCATATAGTTTCCAAGCTTTCATTTCCAGGATTCTGTAGTTGAGTCTTGAAATCCCCCCATGGAGGTCTGAACACTCCATATCCATTAAATTTAACAAAACACCAGAATCCTTAGGCTGAAAATATTGCCTCTAATTCTAAATACAATAAATTCAGGAAAAATCTAATTCTGTTTCTTACGAAAGCCAAGTCAAGGTCAAGCAATCAGATAAGAACACAGCCACAACACCAGAAGCTTAATAAATGCTGTATGCCTTTGCTAGAACCTTTCCCATCTTTGCTGACTGCCAAGATATTTATCTGTAGCCAGAAGCATTCCCCTCCCCAACCAGTTCACATCTGTTTAGTAGTGAATACGCTTCTGCAGTCTGGATAATATAACCTATTTCCTGCAGATCTCTGTAATTGCTAGAGAGAAGTCAGAAGTCAGAACCAAATTCTCAGTCTCTTTCTCTCTTTTTTAAAAAATTAAAAACAACAACAACAAAAAAAACCAAACAAACAAACCCAAAACAACAAAACAACACACTCCCCCCCAAAAAAACCCCAAAAACCAAAACCCAAAAAAACAACCAAACAAAATAAACCCCAACCAACCTTTCTTTTTAATCTGGGGTAACTTTTCAACTGCCAGTGAGGATCAAAACAGAAATGTGAAAACATCAACATCCCAAACACTGGATTAAATTCTTGTCAGGACTGAACAGAATTATTTTTTTAAAAAATCTGCTTTGCTATACAGTTTTGTAAATGCAGCCTTTTAGCTACGTTTTCTATGTAAAACAAGTCAGAAGTTTTAGACTTCCTTACTGAAAAGATATAGGGTCGCTGGAACACTACCACCCCCACCTCCGTGCCATTGTACAAAAATTTAATACTATGCAATGAGATTCAGTTTGCAGGACAGATGCTTCCTTGCATAGTAATTGCAGTTTTTAGGCTTATGAACTATAAATCTGAGATAAGCCAAGGCTTTTTGGATGCTCATCTGAACCTGAACTCCAAACAATATGAAGTTCACACATCACTAGTAATTAAACAATGCAGTGGTTTTTACTCTAGAACTGCTGTCAAAGAGATGAGCGCTATCATTACAAACTCTGTGGTATTACTTATTTGAATTTTTTAAAAGTTCAAAGAATGGGATGTTTATAGAACTTTCCACTATCAGAAGGAAAACAGGAAAGAAACATGCAAAGGAGGAAATATGAACAGGGATGTTCCTTGCTTAGTTATCATGCCACGAGGGTTGATATCTCCAGGACTATAACCTGAGAAGCCCGAAGTGATCCAGCACACCCAGACATCAATAAAGCAGTAGCTGGTAGCAGCTTCACCTTATGGTTATAAATGAGCTGTGGTATGAAGTGGTGTGACCAAGAAGTCTCCTTCCCCAAATATTTACACTAAAAAGAAACATGGCAGGTGGTCAGATCCTGACCATTCTAGGAAACAGAGACAGAAGGGGACACACTTACAGAGGGGAAAAAAAGATGCAACGAGAGAAAAGGAGCAGGTCAGAAGAAACTATCTGGGAGATTTTTCTAACAGGTCTGAATATCACTAATTTTCTAAAAGGTGCAGATTTTCCATTCTACAGGAATGACCTGGTTACAAGAGAACCAGTGCAGGTTCTTCTGAAGAGTGTCACCATCCCTGGTTGATATTTGCCCAGAATAAGGTAGAATTGCCAACACAGTTCCATACATCACTTCAGAAAATAGCAATGGAGAACCACACAAGCTGTTTTTTGGGGGTTTTTGGTTTTTTTTTTCCAAATGGAAACTTTACCAGACTAAGGAAAATGTCATTTATCCAAAAGTTTCTCTGTTTCTCTAATCTCAACTAGGCCTTAGATCTCCTCCTAGCTGGCCTCCCACTCAGGCCTGTATGTGTATGCAAGAAAGAATGCACGTATGGAATTGTGTGCATTCCATGGCAATTACACGTATGGTTTTCTTAGCCCACCCTACACTGCTGACCAACTTTCTGTAGAGTTGCTTTACTACGAGGCTGTCATATCAGCATGAGAAAGAAATTAACACAAGCCCATGACCATAAACAGCTTGCTTCTGACTATACATCTGAAGCAGTTAAAGTGCTCCTCTCCTTCCTTCTGCTTTCTATTTTGCTGTTGCTGAAAACGGAGTATGATCAAATGTCAGAAATTTAGATACATTACATAAAAGAATACATGAAAAAAGGCTACAGAGAATATGACCAGGTATTATAATCATAACACACACACACTTTACAGTCCAACATATATCCAACAAGCACTTTTCAAAAACTTATGCAACCCTCAGCTCTTATTCCAAACACACAGAGACAGATTTTAATTTTTATGAAGCATGTCAGCCTGTATCTTCTATCTTGATAGGTGTGGCACTAAATATCTCCATTGACTATTTCAACCAAAATCTGGGCAACAGCATATCTGAAGCCAGATTGTACAACATTTTGTCTGGTTTCCATGTGGATAGGCATTGGTGACTCAAGGCCATTCAGCACCTTTTGCTCCTGTAAAGAAAAAAAAAGGGCAATGCAAATATGATTAAATTAGCGAAGTGGGCAGAATAAACATAATTACCAGCAGATCTACGTACTGTAGAGCCAGAGCCTTTATGCCACTTTTCCTTTTTGTACATTCTTTAGGACATCTCATGACTTCTCGCCTCACTGTTTACTAAAGTGATTCATTGAGCAAGAAATTCTGTGGATCTCACAAGCATGTGTGTCTGGTCAACAGTACGTAAATGGCACCACTTACATCTCAGCTCCAGAATTTATGGTAGTCTTTAGGTTAGGTACAAAGAGGACCAGAGATGTTTTTACCTTACTGTATCATAGGAACTGAAGGCACAATCAACCTGGGAGGGAGGGGATCAGTCCTGTTTACATTAGGGTTTAAGAATTGTGTTGGGTGTATTGAAATTGCTACTTGAGGAGATCACTTAGGGGCCAGGATTCTGGATGCAAGCACAGTAATGATAAGGACATAGCTTAGCACTGTAGCCTTTCCTCCAGCATGAAAGCAAAGCTGCAGGAGACAGCACACATTCATTGCATTGCAGTCTCCAAAAGTAATCCATGCCCACAGTGACACCATCCAATATTGTGCTGCATTCATGAAATTATGTTAGGAGATATATTTTGAACTGTAAAAGGAAATGTTCAATAGTTTAAGAAAAGATACTGTTAGTGTTTATGAAGGGGGGAATATGTGGAGCGTTTCTTGTTATTGCATGTGTTTAAAATGCCAGAGTTCTTCCTCAGGTAAAATCTTTTCATTATTTTAAGAAAGCCTGAGGTGTTCATCCAGTGTTTCATCATAAGGGGCAGAGGGGGGGGGGGGGGGGTGGGTGGAAACCAAAAATATCCAAGGTGGCTATGTGAAATGCAGAGAGAGCTCATGAATTTTTGTGACTGAAGACATACATATCACCAGACACCTGTGACACAGTACAGCATCTTTAACCTTAAATCTTTCAAATACAACAGTCTGGATAGAAAAAGATACATTCCACTATTTTTCTGATGTTATCCTATAAAGATACAGTTTTGTCACAGGTTTAACTGATATTCTTTCGATTCAGTGTGATTACATGATATGCTACATATGTCCATCTTCTAAGCTGAATGTTATTTAGCTCTTCGTAAGCTATCAATATCTCATATGTAGGTAGAAAAGTCATCCATTTCCTTACATTTTTCAGTATAGGCAGCATTTATAATGGGACTTCCAACATGCTGCCATGAGCAAGTGGGACATACAAATGCATCAATTGTACTAATGAGACTAATGTTTTGTTTTGTATTATTTCATATTTCAAGTTAGTATCAATTACCTCCTTTTAAATAGTACCTGTCTCCATATTTAGTTTTATTACATTTCAGTCAGTCTTTAAAATAACAGCAAGAGCCAATAAAAACCACAAATAAAAATTGTTCTCTTTAGTTTTACAATGGACTGGAAAGCTGATTTTTAAATACTTTAACACATTGCTCACACAGCCATTACAATATAGTAAACTTTTTCATCCTTCAATTCTCTTAATATATATAAAAATAAATCTAATAGTACAAATACATACAATTCAAAATCTGTATTAATCTCACTTCTGATTCTACACTGTATTGTAAATCATTTATGAAGTATGTTCAAAATCTCCAAGAAAACAGTAAAAAAAAAAAAAAAATAAGAACTTTTCAGCCTAAAGCATTTAAGTTACACCTGCAATAGTCAAGCCTCCAGAGCTACCACTGCAGAACAGTGGATGAAGCAATTAACTACCATGGTCCAATATTTGCTGAAAGCTGCTAGATTCAAATTGATGCTTATGCTATAAATAATAGGAAACGTGTCATCCGTGAGCATTTCCCAGCAGACCAAAGTTATCACACCCACTGACATACTCAAGCAAGATCCACTAACCACTCTTAAACTTGAAAATCCATTTAAATTTCATTTGAAATATTCCATATCTCCCCAATTGAGTCACTCCTCTTTCTCCTCCCTGATAGACTGGTTTTAGCAGAGGCTAATTACATTCTAACGATAACTAGAGTTTAATAACATCTTAGTTCTCACAAACACATTCAAGCACACACCTAGCCCCAAGGGCCACAAGATCAAAGGGGGCAGTGATTAGGCCTAAAATACCCTAGTAAAGACCAGGGTTTGGGTGGAGTGGAGAGAATGGAGGGAACAAAGAGATATTTTACATGCAGCATTGGCATTAGCCAATCTTTCTCGACAGTCCATTTCTTTAACATCAAATTCAGGCAAGTACAATTCGATTATGTCTTTTGTTAACTGGCTGGTTTTCATCTTTGTTTTCCCATAGATACCATTGTCTATGAATGTGTCAACATTTCTTGCCTATGATCGGCCCACAATAAGTTACTGTGGAGTACATCATGAACTGCTTTCTCACAAGGCCTATGACTCCAACAGCCAGGAAGACACAGTGGAAACACACCTAGAAACTGATCTGGATCTGAGCACAATAACAACAACAGCAAGAATCAAGGAACACAGTCAGCAGCTGGCTTAACTGTTTGGGGGGTTTGGGGTTTGTTTTTTTGTTGTTTTTTTTTTTTTTTTTCCTGTAGCAGAGCCTGCAACCAAATTCTATGTAACATTCTGGACAGAAGTGAGATGACATAGTATTTTGGTTTTAGAATCCCTGTTCAAATTAAAAATGAATCACAAAGATTGTTTCAAGTCTGCAATTTGTAATTAGTTACGTTGTGCAGTATTTTTTTTACTTCAGAGTATGACCCTTATAGTGAACCTTTTTCAAAACTCATCCTACCTACCTGTATAAACTGTACAGATGTAATGTATTTTTCATATTGTAAAGTTTCGATTACCAATAACAGCTGGTATATACAGTACCATAATATAATCACATCTTACTTTACAAGTTTCAGTTTCTAAAGTTTCCAATTAACAAAAGTTATTTCTTGTGTTATTAAGTTACTCTGTTTTGTAGGGATTATTTTGTTACTGCTTTTGTGCCCAGAAAACTTTAATCTAAAATTCTGTCCTTTGCAGAATATGCACCATTTTTACCGTGTTTAATGTGTAGAATTTTATCTACTGGTTCCAGAAGTATTGTATTAACCAAAATGAGGGTTTAACTGTTCAGACTTCTACAAAATTCTTGAAATACATTGCCAAGTTTTCTTATAAATGAAAATCAAAAAAGAATTTTAACAATTCTCCTCAAACTTATCTGTTGCCTTGAAATACAGACTGATTTCTAAATCAGAAAAATGTAAAGATAAACAGATATATTTTAAGAACAAAGTTTATGTATGCAACTGTTAGCCTATGCTGATGGTGTTTTGTAAAGTCTCACTGTTCTGCAAGACAACATGGACAGGAGTCTTGAACAGGCAGCTGTCTTTACAAAATCTGCTGTGAAAGTACAGCCTGCCAAATCAGGCATTTGTATTTCTAATTAAATACAAATGGGCCCAAAAAACTACTTCTGTCAAAGAAGCTGCTGACCCAAGTGGCAACAGAAACAAGCCCTTAGAATTATACTACTCCTAGAGTTTAAAATGTTACTCAGAAGTTACCTTGCTGAAAAATCTAGCAATTCAGACCCAATGATAAAGGTCAATAGTACTTTCACATATGATACATCAAGTTAAGGAAAAAAAAAAAAATCAACCAACCAAAACCTTTAAATATTAAAAAAAAAAAAGTAGTATTAAGTCTTTAATAATTAGTACATTGCTTATTTGTCTACCATTTAATATCTGGATTGAAGCATTCTTACATCCCATTCTTCAGTTTTAAATCTTCAAGATTTCTCTGTATGAGAATAACTTTTATAACACTACACTCATGTTGTAATCACAAAAGATTACAGAAATTAGAAACACATTATATCATGCCTACTTGGTGAAATATAGAAGGGAACAAAAGCCTCCCAAAAAATAGGAGAAAAAAGTTTCATATGGTGAAGTAACTTTTTTATAATAAAGGGAAATTATATAACCACAAATCTATTTTTCTGAATGTTTATCCCACCATATTTTCATGTAGCTTTAAAGCAGAAGACTGACATTTAAAACTACAGTTCAACTGTTCGTAAAAAATATAAAACAAATATAATGAAAAATAGCTTCAAAATATTGTTAACAAATGAACCTGCATTCACTATCTTTTAAGTGAAAACAAAGTGTCAAAACAGAATACATTGTACTGGTTATTTATTTAGCATCTTCGATTTTGTAACATATTTTGCATAAATTATTTGCTATTCAAAACATTACTTGTCTTTTTAAGACTCATCTTAAACCTCCACACTTCAATTTCTTATTTTTTTACTACATGGGTTCTTGGATTTCTGGTCATTCTAAAGTGCTGGAATTTTACTATGCGCAATTTGAAAATACATTTTGCTAATTAGAAAATGAAAGCAGAAAAGCAGGTGTCATTCTGGAGTCAAGTGACTTTTGTACTGCAGGAAGAAGTTAACTGCTGCATTTCAAAGTTGTTTTTAAGGTTTAGTGTTTAGGCATTGTGATCATAATAGAAGGCCTGAGCTGTTAGGATCAAATACCATCCCCCCAAAAGATTATTTCAGTTATTCTTACTCTGTCCTTCCTATTCTCTACCTTGACCCACTGCTCTTAAATATTTATGGTGCGTGAATGTGGTTGTGGCACTGATGCAGTTAGTTAAAATGCACAAATGTTCAAAGGTTCTGTGTTCTTCTAATTTATGGAAAACTGTACAACGTGAATATTTTCAGTGTTAGGCACTCCAATGGACTTAGGCTAAGGAACATGATAAGTTATTTTCTTATGCCAAAGGATAAAATCTTTTTGATGTATCTGGTTAAACAAGCACAACTGGGTACATATATGTACACAGAAATGTTTCTCCTTTTTTTTTTTTTTTTTTTTCTTTTCCTCGATAATGAAGCATACATTAATGAATCTGGTTTGTCTTGGACCTCTCCTGAACAACTTAGAGTTTCAGACCAAGATATCAATAGACAAATGGTAGAACAGCAAGGCTACAAAAGCAGCAGCGATTCTGCACCTCACAGGCCTGCTGTACTGTCACGATCACCTTCCTGGGCATGTGTAGCGTCAGGCTCTCTGTAACCCCAATGGGCTGCTCCAGTGCTCTGAAAGACAGATACAACATCCCAGGGCCCAAACTAGACGTGGAATACATGCCCACCCCAAATCTAGAGTGTTAAAATATACATTTCCATACATACAACTGGATACCATTTTTTTGATGGATTACAACAACTCGAAATCTGTGATACTCAACAAGATGGATGTCTTTGAGAAAACTAGACAGCAGGTAGGTACCTTCCCTAAAAAATCCACATCATGAAAAAATTCTAGGTTAAGCGAACTCAAACAGGGACTCCTTCCTAAGGTCCTATGTTAGTGTGTGCATGCCTGCTTTCCAATGAATTCATTATGCTTGCAAAACACAAACTGAGAGAGTATAACCTCTATCAATTAAAAGAAAAAAAAAAAAAAAAAGACAACTTTAAAAATAAACCTAACTGTAAGCAACAATTCACACCATCCATCTGTGGATCATGGTTGTACAGCAATTTCCAGGGCTGAAACACCCATTAGGAAATTGAGCACAAGTATCTGAATGGAGGTCCTATCTAAAGAAGGTGGTATACAGGAAGATTAATTATTATCTGACAAAGTACTGCGTATATCTCAAGACAATATATTTTAAAAAAATACCAAACACCAAAATAGGATCTATCCAAGAAAGCAAATGACTGTTTCAGTTAAAAAGTGATCAAAGTTTGCAGTATAAGGCGTTGCACGAACTATTCATGAGGGATTTGAGAGCTACAACTAACAAAAAGAACCACACAGTTTTCAGAGATACATTGGAAATATCAGACTTTTGGCAACATACAAAACCCAGAAATTGTACCAGCCTCAGAAGCTGCGTACAAGCTTGCTTTACTGACAGCCAGTCAATTTCTCCCCTTCTTTCTCAAGGCATTTTATGTCTTACTGTTGTTTCCAGTCCCCAGTTTAGACAGGAGAGCAGAAATTGCACAAAAAACGTAAGGTGAATGGTAAAAAACCCAAAACAAATCTTCAAGGGCAACACTACTGGCTAGAAAAATAGAGCCAGAATTCCAGTATCAACAGAACTGTAATAAATTCTGGAAATTGCTTTATTAGCAATGTAGGTACTTTGATTAACATCAGATGGTTAATGTAAAAAAATTACACAATCATGTATAGTGTCAAATACCAGCAGCTGTATTTAGTTCCCAACTGGTCTAGCAGAAATAGTCTGTTGAACAGGTAAAAAAGAACAGTTCAACTCATGTTCCCTAGCCTGATCCTCCTTCTCTTGAGGGAAAGATCTTTTTCCTCCTGATGTTTGCATAGGTCTCAGGGGCCTGGACTTCCTGAAGGCAAATCTTACCAATAAAGCCATAAATATCTGTAAATGAATACAATAATGGTTTTACTTGGTCAGATCAAAGGTACATATAGACTTGGTAACCTGTCTCGAACAGCAGCTGAAAGAGAAAACCCAAAGAAGAACTAAAGAAGGGGTCAAGCACACAGCAGTATTTCCCCAGAATGCCCCTCCAGTCCCCAGGAACTCAGGGACTTACAAATGTGGTGTCCCTCTTTGAATGTGTACACAGCTTCTTGAAGCCACAGAGATTTGTAACATTCACAAGTCCTGCAGAAAGTAAATTTACTTTGACAAGAAAAGCCACTTCTTTTCTTTGTTCTAGTAGAAATGAATGCTACAGCAGTGTAATAATGGCACATTTCACTTCCATTTTTGACACAGAAATATGATTATCATGTAATTAATAATGACAGACTGATGACTTCCCGGTAGCTCGAGTAACATCCATCCACTCATCTAAAGTATAAACATTATGTGAAACCCTGTAGATTTAATTATCATATATCCGTCGGGGGGGGTGGTGGGGTGGGG